>QANZ01030535.1:23880-36898 GCA_003254925.1 Chamaecrista fasciculata | reverse complement strand
CACACCATCATAGGTTTGCTAATTGCTATTGCTGGATAGGGGTTATGTTTCCGCAATGACCCAGACCCTAAATGAAGATGTAATTTTCAGAATGCAATTAGAACACACAGTCTCAAACCTAGAAACCTTGCATTGTTCATCAATGGCGGAAGATGGCCTTCACAATCAACAAAAAACCCTCCCACACATTCTGGTTATGGGTCCTCCCTTAGTGTACAAAGAATTCCTCTCATCCCATTACTCTTCCCATTACAATTTCCTTGACCTATTTTCCTCTCCCAATCTCCCTCTTCCCCAATTCCTCGCCCTCCACGGCGTCAATCCCTCCTCCATTCGCGCCATTCTCTGCAACAATTTCCAGCGCATCACCGCCGATCTCATCCGCTCCCTGTCGTCGCTTGGCGTCGTCGTCACCACCACCGTCGGACTCGAACACATCGACTTGCCGGAGTGCGCCGCCGAGGCGTCCAGGTCGCCACCGCCGGAGCATCGTTCTGAAATTGTTTAGCTGAGGGATGATAACGTTCTGAAATTGCATTTAGAAATGGCCCTAATTGCATTCTGAAACTGCATGAGATTTAGGGTTTAGGGTGAAGATGATGAAGAGGGAGGTTTTCGAAGTGAGGTTTTCATTGGGATGAGGAGGAAGAAGATGATGATATGATGGTGAGGTGTAATTTTTCTTAGGGTTTAGGATTTAGGAGTTTAGAGTTTTAGGGTTTACTGTTTTTAATATTTTTAAGGACTAAATTGAATGAAGATGAAGATTAAAAAAAGTTTTAGAGTTTAGAGTTTAAGGTTTAGGGTTTTAATATTTTTTAAGGACTAAATTGAAATGTTTGGAAGAGTTTTGGGACACTTTACAATTTTATTTTGAAAATTTAGGACTAAAATGAATGAAGATGAGAAAAAAGAGGGGGAATTGAGAATAATATAAATACAGATGGGTCAAGGGCCTAATTGTTCAACTCAAACTTTTTTTTAGAGTTTAGGGTTTGAAGTTTTAGATTTTGGGGTTTTAGGGTTTGGGGTTTTAGAGTTTAGGGTTTTAAATATTTTTAAGGACTAAATTGGAATGTTTGGAAAAGTTTTGGGACACTTTATAATTTTATTTTGGGGATTTGGGACTAAAATGAATGAAAATGATGAAAAAGAGGGGGAATTGAGAATAATGGAATAAAAATGGGTCAGGGACCTATAAGTACAATGAGGAAATGCTGATGTGTCGCTATTTTATGACGTGGCAGCTCTTTTTTTTTAAAAAAAAACATAACGGGTGTTGACGTGGCCATAACGGGACACGTCAGCGCATAACGGGACACATCAGCGTCCGTTATGGCCACGTCAGCATTTTTGTAACGCCAATATGACGGAGGGACCAATTAGTGCAGCGTTTGCAAAATTCGGGGACCGGCTAGTACAATGGGTAAAATTCAGGGACCTATCTGTCAGCGTGTGCATAAATCAGGGACCGGAAAGTTATTTTACTCTTTTTTTTTTGGAGAAAGAAACATGGAAGCTCTCATAAACTTTTCTTTTCTTTTTTTTTTCTCATGAACTTTTCTTGATTCATAACTCCATAATGATAGGTACAAATCAAATTCCTTTTATAGAGGAAATAAACATAATTAAATAAAAGATAAATAAAATAAAGTAACTACTTATCCCTAAAATCATGTACCCACTAGTTAATTCATATATATGATTAATTCAAAAACAAACTAAATCTCTAAAATTCAAATCTGATGCAACAGATTCATGCTTCCAATAACAATATTATTTTATTATTATTATTAATTCCCAACACTTTTCACTGCTTCTATGATGTTATGCACTGCCATGAATGTGTTTTGGCCAACAGAACATCCTAAATCTGCTATTTCGAATGCCTTTGAGCCATTCACACAACTTGAATCAATTTCAAGTTCATCTTGAATGGCTTCATTGATAAGGTCTTTTGATGCCTCTATTACTTTCCTCTGCAAGTATAGAGAAAGAGAGAAACCAAATCAAAATTAAAACTAGGGTCAAAATCTTACTTTGATATTGGTGACTGAATTCTCTTCTAGTCCTCAAACTTTTATATTAGTGCAACTATTACTCCAAAATATGATTCCATTAGGTTTCTATTGTTATCTCTCATCTAAACAGATGAGATAGACGGTTTCTCCCTCACGTGTGTCTTAATAAGTGAGTTGATAGAGAGAGACAGAAAAATCATTTTTCTTATTCGCAAACTAGAAATAAATTTGTAGTCGATTTTTATTTTTAAGTTTAAAGATTTCTTTTTCGTTCTGCCAACTCACTTGTTATGATACGTAAGAGAAAGAAATCATTCATGTCAACTGTTTAAGTATGAATAACAACAAAAACTAGATGATATCATGTTTTGAACTAATAGTAAAGTAAATGAAAAAATTTTGAGGATCAAAACAAAAAAGTAAAGAAAGTTTAAAAATCAAAATAAAATTTACCCTATATTTTGAGGACCAAAACGAGATTTGGACTTTATATATATATACCTGGTAGCTAGAATTGTTAGTGTAGCCATGAGGACCATCTCCAGCATTCATGGTACAGGATTGTGATTGATTTGCAGAAACTGCACTGGTTCCCTCATCAACTTCCATTTTCCTCAAACTAAGGTTTTTGTTCTTAATCTTCCACAAAGCAATATATATAAATATATGACACTCTTGTTTTTAAGATGATGGTGAATGGTGAAATATAATCACACACCCACCGGCAAACTCTCTTCTTGCTAATATTTCTGATTAATAAAAATATAAATTAGTTAACGTGAGATTTATTACTCATAAATGTAAACTAAGAGATTCCCCACATTATGTGCCAAGTGCTCAATCAAGTGTCATATATTTATTTGTACACTTTGCGTTATACTGCATAAAGCCATAAAGCCGTTTTTTGGGCCCAAGCAAAAAGGCTGTTGAAGTTACACTATCAAACTTGAGAGTCGGAAGTTGGTTATATCTCCTATTTTAAGTTTAAATTGATGAAATAGAAATAAATTATTTTTGACGAGTTTTTTTCTGTCTTAATAGAATTATTGATAAACAGAGTCAAATAATATTTCAAAAGTTTATATTGATATTTTGACCAAACTCACTTTTAGAGTATTATTTGACTTTGTTTGTCGATGACCCTAACTGAATAGAGAAAGAAATAGTAATTTATAACTTTGATTTCATTGCATTCACCTGAACCGAAAGAAATATAATCAAATTTATAAAACAATCAACTCGATTTCATACCTGATGACTCTAATTGGGTAATTCCAATTCCATTACATTTGGTTTGAAACAATCAACTCGATTTCATACCTGAATAGTTTGAGACTAATTGTGAAACTTTCTAAGAACCAAAACGAAACTATTAAGAAATATTAAAGATCAAAATGGAACAAAAACAATATTATGGACCAAAACGAAATTTTAGGTGCATATTAGGGACAAAATTAGGATTTTTTCCTTTTTTTCACAACTTCAATTGTCGAGTCGAGTCAAATTCAGCAGGACTCTATCAACTTTAACATTTTACTGTCAAATTTACTGATTCTTCTCTCTTTGTCTTCTTCTTCTTCTTCTTCTTCAATGGCTGCGATTCCTTTGCATCTCGACGACTCCGACGTCCCACAGCAACCACGAGCAGTAGTCGCTATGCCCACCGCCGATCTGGTTTCCGACGATGATCGCTCCGTCGCCGCCGATTCTTGGTCTATCAAGAGTGACTACGGCAGCACATTTGACGACGACCAGCGCCATGCTGACGCCGCCGAAGCTCTTTCCAATGCCAACTTCCGAACCGCTTCCGATTACAGGTTCTTTTCGGCTTTTCTCTTTTCGTTGCTCTTTTCTTCACTGCTTAAACTGTACTTGGATTTTTGGGGAAAATGGGGCTTGTAATGAATAACCATCTTTCGAGTGAATTAGGATGGGGATTGTCAACTATTTGGGTGATAATTGATAACATTGTTTGATTGGCGGGCTATTGCGGATTTTTAGGTAGCAATTGTCAAAAAATGTTTGCCCATAAATCATAATCACCGCTTTTGCTCTGTTCATGTATGTCGTAAGGACTGTGTCATTTGAGTATTTTCCCTGATAAATTTACAATCATCGACTGTTTTTTATATTGTTGGAGAATAGTGAAATCATTGTTATGGGAATATGGGTTAAGTGGCTAGTTTAGCTATTGATCCTTACTTAAATCACTCTTTGGGTTTGCAGTTCTGACAAGGATGAACCTGATGCTGAGGCAGTTACATCAATGCTAGGATTTCAGAGTTATTGGGATTCTGCTTATGCAGATGAGCTTGCAAATTTTCGTGAGCATGGCCATGCTGGTGAAGTTTGGTAAGTAAATTTTGACTGCATAATGCGCCTCACTGGTCCATGAGTTTTGATGGAGATTAATGTGAAGATCTAATGGTTAAGTACTAAAGCTAAGTCAAATCCAAACAATTGAAATAACAATTAAAAAATAACTGTATAATCATCGACGGATATCAAAATTATGACCTTCTGGCATGATTCATCAGTTATATTAAGCCACTATCTTAAATTGCTGACTATGAATATGCTGCCAACCTAAACAAGAATGGTGATAATAAGTTATTTTGAGCTTCTCTAGTAGGGTAAAAGTAATACATTTTTCTTTTATTAGTTTTAATGATCTCTTGAAACAAAAAGCTTATTAAGCTTCTACTGTATGCAGTTTGTTATTTAATGATCTCTGCTTTTTTACTAGAACATTACTGTGAAAGTTCAGATCATAAAAGATAAAATGAATCACTCCGTTTGATCCATTTAGTATAATTAAATTTTGTAAAAAAATATATATGATGAACTTAGACTTCTAATAAAATGCAGTACATATACCCAAAGACCAAGCTAATGCTTTCTGAACTTAGACGCCTAATATATTTAGTGATTAATTAATCATACTCCACCACTAATCGCATTCTTTTTGTCACTTTTTGATATTGACATGTATGCCTCTCCAGTGCCCTCACCTCTCTTTGTGCAGGTTTGGGGTTGATGTGATGGAAACACTTGTGTCTTGGACCAAAACCTTGTGCCTTGGCATTTCTCATGGTTGCATACCGGATAATGTTGATGATGTCAATTCTGAGCGTACTGAACAGCTTGATAAATATTTGTCTAGTTGGAGTGTACTGGACATTGGGACTGGCAATGGTTTGCTTCTCCAAGAACTAGCTAAGCAGGGGTATGCTTTCATTTGCCTTCTGTATTTGGTAATTTCTTCGGTATTTGTATAAATAAAGTAACACAAGTTAGTACATCGTAAGATAAATCACATTTGCAATATGTTGTTCAAGTAAACTATCTAGAACCATAAATAAAACCATTAAAGCCTGAAATTTAGGTGCTCAAATAAAGCCTATGCCCTATGGCTTAGAGAATGGTTTCATTGACCTAAAAGAGATGATGTAGAATCATAAGCCTGCTGTACTGATGTTGAAAAAGTTCCTCTGGATTTCCTTATTATTGCATTCTTCTTCTTAAATGCATTTTCTCTTTCTTTTTTTTTTCATTTTTATCTAAATGATCAAAATTAGAAAAGCTGGATATCTTGTAGCCGCAAAGTTGCTCATGGTTTCAACTAAAGTTCAGTAGTTTACAGATATTTTAGGCATCGTCTGTATAAAACTGAAAAGGAAGATGAATGAACTCACACAGGATGCACACTGCTTCCTAGTGAGGGAAGAGAAGATTTTTGGGTCTGCTTCCTATATATGCTCAACAAGTGGAATAAGAAAACAAATCATTTTATTGCTCCAATGATTGAACGATTGCCTAATCTTTCTCTATTGACTTCCTTTTAATTTTTCTTACTAATGTTGTACTTACTTGTGTAATATGTCAATATGAATGAAATAAAGGAAAGATATCTTGACCTGAAGAAATAAAAAAAATGTGAGGAAGGCACCAGAACAAGAGTTTTATATGTTTTCTTCATGAACTTTGTTAGTATGTAGGAACTTTATAATTGATACATAAAGTATGTAATCAAAAATACCTTGAAGTCTAGAAACAAAATTCTTGGGAAATGGTGATAGCATGAGTACGGAATGTTATATGCTTTGTCAATAATGAAATTCTATGTCTTAGTTTTCATGGAGTTCTATTTATATTATAGGTCACCGAGTGATATTACATTTATTCATGTTTTATATTGTGAATACCTTAGTGAGCATACTTTTGACTTCTCTGCATTCAGGTTCTCTGATTTAACAGGTACTGATTATAGCGAAGGGGCTATCAGCCTTGCCCAAAGCCTTGCTAATCGTGAGGGATTTCCCAACATCAATTTTTTGGTATGGCTCAAATGTAAAGATACTATGATTTTATTTTATGTGTGCATTGGTGCACCTGTATTTTTAAGTGCATAGTTTTATTTTTATCTTTAACTTGTGTTAGTGTGTACCTTGTAGATGATAGGTCATCCTATATGCGTGTGTTATCAGTGTCTGTTTTAGATTCTGTGGACCAAGGTTGGATCTATTTTTATCCATAGGTTTTTGAAATTTGGAAACACAAACCTAATAAGTTTATCAATAATGCTTATAAGATTCTGGATTAAGAAAGATGATTGAAGATTAAACCAAGAGTCCTAGACATTAAACTCTACCACTCCTAGACAACAATAAACTCTAAATCTTTTACTCAGCATTCCCCCTCAACTTGAAGATCATTGAAGCTTCAGCTTTTTATAGATAAAACCCAATTGAAGATAAAAAAAGCATCAAAATCAATGCTAAAAACTAGCTAATAACACTTCCCTTTATGAAAAAGTTCTAAGGGCATCATTTGAACTTTGGGACAAAAGGCAGTCCAAGATACTTGAATAAATAATACATGGACGAGACCAGCTGGAACACGTAAAAACTCACCACTTGCCAGTCTTAGGGGGTCTGGAGATAGCATGGCACCAAGAAACTTTAGCTGGTTAAGCATGTAGAACAAATTGGAAAAGAGTGAAAATGCGAGACCTGAACTAGAATATGACTAAGGAGCTCAAACATTGACATGGGATAGGGTGGAGAGCGCTTGGAATGATGTAGAGACACTAGAGAAGGCCAAATACAGTAGTGCTAAAAAATGGAAAGTGATTAATACAGTGTAATAAAGCATAGCGAAAAGAGTGACTGAAATGTTTAACATACTGGCATAACACAGGGGAGATGGGCTAGAATAATGCTTAAAGAAAAGCATTGAATAGTCATCTGCAGTTCAAAATCCTAGCCTGTGGTCAGAAATGCTTTTAGAAAGGGCAATGATGGGGAGGTATATGATGAAGAATCTTCAAGTTCTGGCCAGTGATTTTGATATTAATGGTGGGGTAAGACTCTTTTTTGCCACGAAAGCTGCACATCAAAAAATATTACAATGGTTAGAAAAAATGTTGGACAGTAGGAATGTATCTGGTAAATGGTAATGAATCTTTGAGTTCTTGTTATTTTTCATTCATGTGGAGAAAAAAAAAAGGACAATGTTCCAATTGACTTTTGAGAACCGTGACTTTGTTCGTCTAGTTTTAATTGATTACATTGACAAGTAAGCAAGTAATATATCATCATGTGATCTCCCTTGCCCAATCTATTTTCTCCTGAATTTTGACTAATTAGTCATCTGACTTGAACAAAAATAAGCCAAAGGACTTAATTGTATAGTTTCCAATTATGAAAATAAAAATTGACTCAGTTAAAATTAGAGAGAACAAATTAAATTTTTTCCCATAATAGTAGGATAAAAAATGTATCCAAGCCAAAGAGATGCTGCTTTAGTAAATGTTGTTTAAAAATTGTTCAGTACATGTATATAACTATATAAGCAGTCTTGTTATCTTTTCTTGATCACAATTTGTTTCTGTTATGCAGTATTTGATAGCTTATTATAATTTTGAAATCGTTTCATATGGCATTAGTATCTCTAAGATGTACAGGTTTGGACTCATTATTTCTTAGCATTATAACTCATTGCTTTTAATTGATTTAGGCTGATGATGTACTTGAGACGAAGTTGGAACGGAAATTCCGACTTGTCATGGACAAAGGGACTCTAGATGCCATTGGATTGCATCCTGATGGACCTGTCAAGAGGTAACAGAAAGTTTTGTCCTCCCGGCGGTTCTATTGGGATAATGTTATTTTTCTTACCAAGAGTTTGTTTATATTTCTTTCTCGACTTTAGTTCAAATCATGCTTAAAGAAAGTTAGTTCAATAAATTAAATCTAATGACTAATTACATTTTAGATTTTCAACAATTTGATAATTTTTCTGGTCGTTCTCCATTTGATTATGTCCTAACCTTGTACTGACCTATTATTCTGGTCTGGCTTTCTGATTTCCAGGATGATGTATTGGGACTCTGTATTGAAGTTGCTTGCTCCTGGTGGAATACTTGTATGTACTTCAAGTTTGTTAGATGTTGACACTGAATTAAGGCCTTTTTTTTTGTTTATATGTCAGCTTATTACTTGTCCTTTTTTGTTTTTTCTTATCTAAGCTGCATCTGCTTTTGGCATATCCATAGAACGAGTGTTTCTATCAGTGCAGTTCTTCTTCTTCATGATATTTATCTCTCTTGACGTCTACCCATTTTGTTTCTTGTCATGGAAGGTAATCACATCGTGTAACAGTACAAAAGATGAGTTGGTGCAAGAAGTTGAGAGTTTCAACCAAAGAAAAATTGCTACTTCCGAGGAGCTGGAAACAGTTAAGGACGAACAATCAGGCAAAGATCCACCATTTCACTACATAAGTCACGTCCGCTCATATCCAACGTTCATGTTTGGCGGAGCGGTAGGCTCCCGTGTCGCCACTGTGGCATTCCTCCGAAACTAAATTTTCTTTCATGTTATGATTGTGGGTTATATCTGCTTAATCGGTAGGTCTGTGGCTAGGTGGATTTTTGCTTCAAACCGTAAATATTTTGTTAATTCATGCCGAAGTTTAGTAATGCTTGTGTGAAAAGTGGTGTTATTGCTATCAAGCTGAGTTCAAGTGATGGCTCATCGCCTCATAGTATTTGTTCATTTTGTTTAGCATATAGATAAGAATTCTGAGATTTGTTTTTCTTACAATCAATTTATCTTGTAGTTTTGAAGTTCGCAACTAGTCCTTCTATAGTTAGTTGGCTTTGCATTGTTACTATTTTGCGTCTGTACTTTTTTCTTGTTAAAAGTTTAGCACAAAACAAAAAGGAAAAGAAAGTACTTGAGGATAAAATTTGGTCAACAACAACAAAAGTTGAAGCTTTTTCTTAATGGGTGGTGTCGATTATATAGATGAATTAAGGCTAACGTATTTTACTTTTATAGTTAATTTGATCCTAATAAAAAAAATAGAAAAAAAAATATGGGAACTGTTTGGTAGCCTGTTATGGGCAAATGTATGTGAAAAAATGAGGGATTCCAGAGAGTTTGTGTTGTTGGATAGTGAGTATTACGGCTATGACATAAAAATAATATGGGCAAATATTCTTTTTGAATATTCTCAAACTTGAATTTAACTTTAATTTCATACCTCTTGTCTGTGTTTGTTTTAGTTTTCATATAAATATTAAAAGGTCCAACAAAGAAAATAACTAATTCAAATGTGTTGGGATTTATGAGTTTCTGTAAGTTCAAGAAAGACATTTGTTAAATTTAACAATTTAGGAGTATTCGTAACAAGATAATAGTTTTTAAAAAAAAATGGTAGTTTTGATAGTTGAAGAAAGTATTTGCATCACTATTTTAGTTGAATGAGGGAAATATATGCTACAAAGCACGAACACTTCATTTTGAGATTGTATGTAACCACACGTATCTATTTTTGACACTCGCACCATTCGACATATATTCATACATTTTAGAGTATAAAATTATTTTTTGCGATTTTAACATGATAAACAATAAAAAATAATGACGGGTATAACATGTTATAATTTATAAATAAATATTATAATTTTTAAAGTTTTCATAAAAATTTATGAATTTTAAGTTGTCTATATATAAAAATATATATTGTGTTATGTCATGCAAATTAAAAAAATTTAGTGTGTCAGTGTGTTTGTATCTGTATCATGTTATGTGTCCGTATTAGTGTCCATCTTCGTTAATGGATATTTTAATATAGCACCCTTAAGTTAAAATGTCTTAGAAATGAAAAAGAACTGAAAATAGAAAAAGAAAATTCTTTTTATTTTGTACATTCTTAAAATCTTCAGGGTACTAATAATTAAGAAAGTCTAAATAATATTAGGCATGCAAATCCAGCTAATACATTGTTGGATATTTAGTAGTATCTTCAATGGCAAATGCATAAGATTGAATGGCAAAAGCTGTGTCGTCATTCAGTGCATCCCATCATTCTAAGTTCTAACTCTCCTTAGACAGTTATTCACAGTTTGGACTTAGAACTCTCAGATTCTTAGGTTCCTCAGTACGCAATAAAAGATTGTATCTTCCATTGATAATATGAACAACTTTTTGGTTTTGGTGAGGCTTTGATTTTGTGTTTTTGTACTATTAAATAAGAAGTTTGGTTTAAAAATATAGAAATAAACACGAGTAAATTGCATTAAAATTCCTTGAGAATAGGTTAAGTTATGCTTGTAATTATTTTAAGTTAAAAAATTATACTTGTTTTACTTATGCTTGTAATTATTAAATAAGAAGTTTGGTTTAAAAATATAGAAATAAACACGAGTAAATTGCATTAAAATTCCTTGAGAATAGGTTAAGTTATGCTTGTAATTATTTTATATATATTGTAAATCCTTTGGTGTTAAAGTTAGTTTTGTGTTTTTTCTTACTTATTGTTTGTGTTATATTGATTCTTTTTTGGATTTAATATCAACTTAAATGTTTTTACTATCTTTCTTGTTTTATGAAAATTTAATTACAACTAATTGAATGCATGGATCAGCTGGATGGGGAAGGATTTTGAATTTTTGGAGGCTTAAGAGTGTAATTACATTAAATATTTTATAGGAGAGTTTTGCCACTTTTCTGATTGTGATCTTGCCCTACTCGTATGAAATACTATTCAGTTCGCATAAAATTAATCTTTATCTAAACTGTTAAATTGGATGAGTAAAAAATATCTATGATTTTTTTAAAAAAGTAATTTAATTATTGATAGAAAATAAATCATAATTTAATTATTGATAGAAAATAAATTATATCATTGCAATATATATCAAATCTTGTGCAAAATAAATTAAACACCAATGAATAAATAATAAACAAGGATATATACTAATTAAGATTATACATGACAAAAAAAAATTATTAGTTGTAGATTTATTTATCCGAACCAAGGCTTGTATGAACTTGATATCCAAAGCCGCCGTTATAAACATTTGAAATTGAAACAAATTTTTTGGATTTTTGTGCTTGGATTATGTGCAAGTATGCCATTAAGTCTGGATTCCAAGTTGACAATTAGGTAATGCAACTAAACAATAATTAAAGGAAAGATATAGCAAATCAAAAAACATATTTTATTGTATGCCATCAAGCCTGGATTCCAAGTTGACAAAAAGTTATTTATTTATTTTGATATGCTTTTATTACTTTCTTTAATTTTTAACCACAATTTTTTGAAGAAAAGATATAGCAAATCGAAACCTATTTTATTGACAATTTTCTCATAGGAATGCACCCTTAATTAGAGGGAGTTGATAGGGGAGGTTTAAGATTAAAATAGCTCGAGTCCGTCCTACTTTTATAATAACTTTTTAAAAATTAAAGAAAGAAATAAAAGCATATTAAAATAAATAAAGGCCAAAGTTTCAAATTGGTCCTTATGTACGGGTAGATTTTATATTGGTCATTTATATTTCATTTACTTTAGATTGGTCTCATGTATTTTCATGATGTTTTAAACTGATTCCAAAAATACTTTCAAAGATACAATTCGACTTTATTTGCTTGCAATTTTAATTGAACAAAGAAATAACTCTTCAAGAGTTAGTACATATCTTCAAATTTGCCACATTCGAATTTCAAACGACAAAAATATGATCAATTTCACTTGTTTGACCGTAAAACAAGTTATTTACTTTTGGACTTGATTTGATCCTATTTGTTAATGGTCGCAAAGTACTCGTCAAAAGAAACTCGTAGTTCGGAATTCATCTCATTTGAACTTAAAATAAGAGAGATATTACCACATTAAGTATTTTTAAGATCAATCTAAAACAAATGAAAGTTAAAGGACCAATTTGAGACTTTGGCAATAAATAAATAACTTTTTTGTCTTTGCTTCATAATCAACATTTGTTTCAGGACAAAACAAAAAAGCAATCGGGACACTAATTAAAGACAAAAAGATATTCATCTCTAAATCAACTTTGAAATCTCCCATAGACAAAATTTGTGAATAATAATTCGTCTCTAATTAGTGAGAGAGTATCTCACAAGAATAACTATACATTCACAAGATCTTAACCAAAGTCTTTGCTTAAAAGATATCAAAGCGCTTATCACTTGGACTAACTTGTTACTTGTTAGTAACTAGAGATGAGATAGCCAATTCCCTTGTTACAACAGCTATTTGTGTGTTTTCTTGAAGTGTTTCTTTTAAATTACAATCTAGGACAACAAAGCTGTGAATGAATTCCATGTAGTTTAAACATTGTGATGTTACCAACTAGTATATTATAGAGTTGCGTTTTAAAATTTGAATGATGCATTTTCTAAAAAATAGTAGAAAAATTAAAAGAGTTTGGTTACAGCAATGAATTATTTCAATTCTTATATATAGAGATAATATTTTGGTCCAAATTCTTATTCTCGTTCAGAGGATTTTACATTGTCATAAAAAATCTGGACTCAAACAAGAATTAATATTCATTTAGATTGTAAAAATAGATAGATAGTAGGAATAAAAAACTCAGAGAAGCTATATACAAATAAATCCAGCAAAATCTTCTCAAGTCATATTAGTAATTTAGTATAAATATAAAAAAAAAAAAAAAAAAAAAC
>QANZ01030535.1:0-23864 GCA_003254925.1 Chamaecrista fasciculata | reverse complement strand
AAAAAAAAAAAAAAAAAAAAAACATATCATTCAAAGTGACAGTACATGAATGAAACAAATTAATAATACAATTATATATATCTATATCTATACTATATTATATGTGTGAGGGGTGTTTTGGTTGGTCAAAATTAATTTCATTTTGAAATATTAAAAGAGGAAAAAATATAGATAATGGGGGAGAGAAAGTAGTAGATGAGATTTAACAAAGTGAAAACTTATTATTTGGTCTTTTAATTTTCACACTTATAACAATTTAGTCCTTAAATAATAGAAATCTACTATTTAATCACTGAATAACTACAAATGCCAAAGCAAACGTTACATACATATTTCTGTGCCCGTTAGGGCACGGAAAGCCTCTAGTATATATATATGAGCCCTATACAATTATATATGGCCAAAATTTCAATTTAGTCTCATATCTTTTTCTCAGTTCTCAATTTGGTCCCATATATTTTTGTATTGTGCTTTTGGTCCCATATCTTTGGGTCATATCCCAATTTGGTCTCATCTTTTTTTTGTTGCAGATTTGGTCCTAAAAAAGATATGGGAGTATGAGACTAAATTGGGACCTTTTGCAAATATATGGAGCCAAAATTGCAACAAAAAAATATACAGGACGAAATCAGGAATTGAGCAAAATATATGGGATCAAATTTGCAGTTTGACCATTATATATATATTGATATAAATTAAATAATCATAATTGGAGATGAACAAGCATGGAAACAAGACAGAGGAAGAGTGCGCCACTAAGACAAGTGCAGCACAGTGTCCCAGAAGCCAAAGCAGTAAGGTCAACCAAATTTGACATAAAGCCTTTCTTTTTAGTCCTCTTGTTGAGTAGTAATTGGTGAAGAATATGGTCATATGCATACACATTATCCTTTTTATTATTGATACTGTTATTATAATTCCAACCATTTTGACATCTGCAACATCTCTCTAATCTCTCCTTCACTTTTACCATCTCCATCCTTTCCTTTAGAACTCTCAAATTTGCATCCACAATGCTGGTTGATTTTCCTGCTCATTCAAAAACTCTAGGGTTCATATGAGATGCTCATGTTATATTAAGTCTAGCCAAGAAAATTAAACAAGATATTCAACATTGATCATGAGATGATGCATTGAGACTTTTTAAAAAAATAAAATAAAATAAAATAATGTAGCATATCTATATATGGTGTACTTATTAGGATTTTTCTGATGAACATGGATTTGTATAAGTAGAGGTATATTAAGATATTTTTATCTGCTGAATATATATATACTAGAGGCTTTGCGTGCCCTAACCGGCACGCAAATATGTATATAAAATAAATAAGGGACTAAATTGTTAACTTAATAAAGAAAGAGAGACCAAATAGTAAATTTTCTCTTATTTTTAATTTCATAGACTATAGTTTTAAACATGGACGACCAGAAAAGGGTGAAGTCATATAATATAAGATATATATATATATATATTCTTTTATATTCTGACCGGACCTGTGTATTATTTTTTTAATTCCATATAGAGTAAACTACCAAATTGGTCCCTGGATTATTGGCTCGCTGACAGATTGGTCCCCGAATTTAGGAAATTGACAAATAGGTCCNATATATATATATTGTCTCTGAACTAATAATTTTCTGTAACTATATATGTATGTGTGTGTGTGTGTTAATTTGCACCGAAACAAAACTAAAATGTTGAAACTGAAAAAGTATCTGTGGGCTCTAAGTAGTCTTATTTGGATGTGGGTTTTTGTGTATACTTCATATATATATATCTATACTATATTATATGTGTGAGGGGTGTTTTGGTTGGTCAATATTAATTTCATTTTGAAATATTAAAAGAGAAAAAAATATAGATAATGGGAGAGAGAAAGTAGTAGATGAGATTTAAGAAAGTGAAAACTTATTATTTGGTCTTTTAATTTTCACACTTCTAACAATTTAGTCATTGAATAATAAAAATATACTATTTAATCACTAAATAACTACAAATGCCAAATCAAACGTTACATACATATTTCCGTGTCCGTTAGGGCACGGAAAGCCTCTAGTATATATATATATTCCTAAATTGGTGCCAAATATGATTATCATCAAGATTTAGCAATCCCTTTATATATACATAATGACAGCAGAAAAGGGTGAAATAGTGTTCACATCCCCATGAGTCTGTGATGAATGCATGAAGTCATACTCAACTTGATCAGGAAGAAACTTCTTTCATGATTATCATATTTTAGAATAAAAAAAATTAAGCTGGCTTTGGAGTTATCTATATATATGCTTTTGGATTAAAATTAGTTGGAGTAAACGGCAATTTTAGTATATTAATTAATAGTGTTTGACACTTTCTTTGAATTGGACGAATTTTGAGTGCCAGCTTTGTCCCAAAGAAAGATAATTGAAAAAAGATGAAGAAATGGGGTCAGCTTAATTACACTAAATAAGGCTTATTTTAAGGAATTAGATAATATATATATATATATAATTGATGAAATTGATAACAAATGTATACAAAGAAACTTTAAATTCTTTTTATAAGATAACTGCCCAATTTAAGGTCAAAAAGGAACAAAATAAGAAAAGAAGGAAGAGTTTTGTCTCTTGTGAAGATAATTAACAATTTGTTTTGAAGGCCGGATCGGATATTATTGGCTGCTGTATAAAATTGGAGAAAAAAAATGATTTTCATTTGGTACCATAAAATAAGGAAGTTAAAGAAATGGTTAAACTCCCAATTAGTGGAGGAGTTGAATAGATTGGGGAATCCATCAAAATCAATCTAACCCAATATGGTTTGGGTTAGGCTTGCAGTTTGATTTGGACTACAAAACTTGAATCTGCTCTAATTTGAATTGGGTTGTGGGATTCAATATTTGGAGCCCGTCTAACTCAACTGCTAGCTAATAAAAACTAAAAAAATAAAACTTTTTTTATAATTAAAATTATATTTTGGTTATTCAAATATTACTATTTTCTCATTTTGATCTCCTTATAGATTTTTCTTTATCAATTTAGTTCCTCAAAAATAAATTGTGAGGGATCAACTTGAAAAAAAAAAATCTAAGAGGGACCAAATTAAAAAAATATGGACCAACTTACTAACATGGCCTTTACTTTGGATTAATTTGGGCAACCCAACTTTTTTCTTTAACTTAACTAAACCCAATCCAACCCAACTTCCATTGTGAGTCAAACCAACCCTTCTTAATCCAACCCAACTTAATCCTTGAACACCTTTAGCTTTCACCAATTAATTACAGTCCTGATTAATTGTTTGGTGGGCTGCGTTTCCTCTCATGGGAGGCCATGATTTGTCCAAAAAAAAAAAAAAGATTAAAGAGATTAGCATGGGGTTTTCTGAATTTTCCATATGTTTCTCGTGCATAATTATCACTTAAGTCCATCTTGCTCTTTCTAGTATTTTTTTTCTTCTCTTGGATGTATGGAAAGATTTTTTTTTTTATATGGTACATAACAAACTAAATAAGATTATAAGTTAGAAGCTTACTTTACTCATTGAGAATCCTTCTTCAAGAATAATTCGCATAATAATTGCTTTGTGAAGTATGATCAGTATATAAAAAATGAAAGTATAAGGTTTAAGAGTAGAGAAAAGTGTCTAATAGCTCACGTCTAGATCAAGATGATATATTTGAAAGTAAATTTTGGGGAGTCAAAATATCATTTTAGTCCTTTTGTGTTTGTGGTAGAATCTTTTTTTAATCTTTTATATTTCTTTTTTCCGTTTCTATGCTGAACGTTTACTACAAGACTTGTCCTCCATCAATCTTGATATACGCCTTTTATAAACTAAAGGACAAAACTGACTTAGTAGGTGTTGCATGCCCAACTAACCATGATAACATAAGAAAGTAACCCATGTCACAATTAATGCAGCAATCCTAAGCATTAAATGCGGTGATCTTGACATTTAATGCGGGAATTCTCAAGGCAGCTCCAAAAAAGCAAAACTTTACAAGCCACGGTGTACTTCCATAAAAAAGTAAGCTCGAAATGACTAAAGGGTTCTACTCCCCCAGGCATGGAGCGGGATGCATCTAATGCTCTCACGTACCAAGCAAAAGGCCAACGCGACAATCCGCACATCAACCGTCTAAGCCTAATATATATAACACCTCATATTTGATTGATGGGCTACGCGCTAGACTCCCTCATACACACACTAATCATCAACCAACACATACCTCGTACAAACTCCAGACATGAGAACACCTAAAGTATAAATAGCCAAGAGATCCCATAACAAGGTAAGACACTTGTTAGACCTAATATCCTTTGATCACCAACATCTCACTCTAACTTAATCATCGGAGAAGAAACACAGGGAACCTCCCCTGTGATTCTTTCGTTTCAGGTTCGGGTGTCTACATTCAACTCCAAGGTACTTCTACCGAGAACTCAAGGTTAAATTTCTCCCAATCCAACTTTATAGTTTTCAAATATTATGCCAACATTTAAGTTATTAGTTATTATCTATTGGTTGAACTAAATAATAAAAACTTTTTCTTACACTAATAAAAAAATGAAAAAACTTATTATTATATTACTGAAATATTGTAGTCATTAACAATTTGGTCTCTAAGTCAATTTCGGAAGCAAAATATATAATTTCAGTATGAATTCAGACAAAAAAAAATAAAGTTAGTTCAAATTCAGGGACTAAATTATCATATGAACATTATTTTACTATTTCAAACTCAAAATAAAGACTTATTTATATTCATCCAACTTGAGTATTGTCGTATGTTAACTTCTATATATACGGATATAGATGAACTTGTATGAGTATGTTTTAAATTTATTCATTTATTATTTATTGTATTATATATGTATTATATGATTTTTATATTACAGATTAAACATATATTGTTAACCAATTTCACCCCTAGCTATTTAATTTTTTTAAAAAAATTCCTTTTTAACATTTCAATATCTATATCTATACTATATTATATGTGGGAGGAGTCTTCTGGTTGTCCTCCCACATATACATTAGTATAGAAATTATTATTTTATATAGGAAGTTAAAATCTCAAATTAGTCCTAAATGTATAAGGTAATTTTAAATTGATCCTAAATATTTTATTTATTTTAGATAAATTTTACATATTTTAATAATTTTTCAAATTGGTCCCAAATTTACTCATTTATCGATATAAATATTTTATGTAATCTTTAACTTTAAATCAATTCAAACGTTACATGCACATTGGCGTGTCCGTAGTATATATATATATATATATATTGGCGTAATTTCTCTTTGGGATTTTACCCACTATTGTTTCAACATTTCAATATAAAAGGACACATCTTGCCCAATAAATAAAAGGACACATTTTCTCACCAAAAAAAAGGACACATTTTTGTCCAAACAAAAAAAATGACAAATTTGGGCTGGTCAGCCCAACCCTCTTTACATAAAGGACCAAGAAAAACTTAACATCCCATTAAAAACAAAAAAAAAATGATAAACTTAACGTAAAACAAACCCTTCTGGGACTATGGGCTGACATAATGGGTTTGGGCTTTACAAATTATATATTTCAATCATTTTATCTTTTTCATATACAAGAGTTTTGTCTGCCCGAAAAAAACAATATATATATATAGAGTTTTGACTGTTTTGTTAGTCCCTTAAGCTATGTCTGGGAGTTTAAGTGATGATGAAAAGAATGGTTACTAATGAAATAAAATAGAAAATAATTGGAGTAAAGTGGAATGATTTGAATAAATATATTGTTCACTTGTTTGAAAGTTATTAATAATAAAATGGAATTGACACCTATTATTTTTGTGTGGAAGTTATTAATGGAATGGAATGAATTGACTTATTATTACTTATTTCAAGACTATCCTTCATAATAAAATTTGTTTACATACTATAAAAACTATAAAAATAAGATAAGTATCACTATTAGTGCATAATATTTTTTTTTGGCCAAACAATTAGTGCATAATACTTATTGTGTGTGTTTATATATATATACATTGTGGGGGGTGTGTGCCGTTACAAATATATATAAAGTGCATTTTTTGTATGAATTGTGTGTATTTGTAGCATCAAATTGTTAATAAGGATTAAATTATTGACAATTAAAATATTTCAAGGATCAAACACATGTATTTCAATTATTTATGAACTAATTTGTTGACTCGGTATAAATTCAGTGACTAAATAATAAATTTTCTCTTTATATATTTATAGTGTGTGAGTTTTTATATACATACACGTGTATAAAGTAAAATGAAATTAATAAAAATGAAGTGATAGAATTGTAATTTTAATAAAATTATTAGGATATAATTGTTTTTAATAAAATAGTTCATTTCATCTTTAACCCCTCAATTTTGAATGTTAAGAAAAATGAGTTTTTTTTTTAATTTTAAGAAAACAACTTACAGAAGAGAGGTGTTAAAACCTGTTACACTACCCTGCGCAAAAAAGAAGTAACCATTGTCCAGAGTGGTGAGTGTGTGAGAAAAGACAATAAACTGGAATTCTCTGGTTAGCGACTTAATGTCACATAGAATGGTATCATTATTTCCTAAAGATCTTGCTCCCCTGTTGATGCGCGAAATAACATCCACTCTGGTACACCAAGAATGAACTTTGAGAACACCTCTAGCAAGCAAGACATGAAGCAGCTTCCTAATCAAGAGGAGGAAGTTGGTAGCTAAACTGAATGTGAGGTCAGTAGTGGAGCCCAGAATCAGCTGCTGGAGGCCATCACTAAAGTTGCAAGCTGCAATTCCTCGTTTCTCATGGCTTTCCAGCTTCTTCCATCAACTAGGATGTTCATGGGAAGACTCTCATTGGTAAAGGGACAATGAGGAGTTGGCAAACAACTGTCATCTTGATTAGTTTTACACCTAGTAACATGGAGCTGCTTTCTACCAAAACTTTTGTGGTCATCCCAGGTTTTGTTGGCCAGGGATATCACATTCTGAGAGTTGCCTTACTGTCTACGAAAGATGGAGTATTTCTGGTAGTGTAGATGGACCAAAACATGATTAAAATGTAGGAGAGGTTCTCAGTTTGCTGTTGTGGTGCATCTTTGTTGTGACTGTTGATGAGCTGAAATAACTAATTAAGGAAGTTGCCATTTGCCCAACTATCAATTCTGATGTTAAGGTGACACCCAAACCAGCATGCCTTTGCAAAAGGACAATCCACAAAGAGATGATTTGTGGTTTCAACTTGGTTACAGTTAAAAGTGCAGGTTCCATCAATCTGAAAATTCCTTTTCTTGAGGTTTTCACCAATAGGTAAGGCATCATGTGCGAGTTGCCAGACGAAACATTGAATTTTTGGGGGTAAGTCAATGATCCAGAGCTTCTTCTAGTGAGGTTGTGTGCTGCTGTTTATGTTGGTGACCGACTGGTGAGTGCTATTAATCAGGGCTTTATGGCCTTCCTTGACAGAGTAAAGGCCATTTGGCGAAGGCATGAAGCTGAGATGATCTGGGTTGTTATTGGTTGAAGTGACAGTTCTGATGATAGAGTTGGCATCATCATGGTTATAAAGGGCACGAATGATATCAGCTTTCCATTGGCCATTATGGTCAATTAAGTCACAGGCCAACTGCAGCCCGTCAGGATTGTTGACAGGTTGATACCAATGCTCACTAGAAAAAGATATCTTGCGCCCATCACCTACCTGCCATCTAAAAAGAGGTTTGATCTGATTAAAAGACTTAAACATTCCCTTCCATCTGGCAGAAGCATTCTGGGGGCATTTTAACTTGTCACTATTCGGTCCACAGCCATATTTGTGTGACATAATTCTGCTATACAGTGTATTAGGTTCAGCAAAAAGCTTCCACACTTGTTTGGTTAGAAGTGCTTGGTTGAAATCCGTGGAGTTTCTAATACCAAGACCCCCCATGTGCATTGGCATACAAATTTTGGACCATCTGATCATGTGAAGATAATTGTTTTTTGGCCATGCCTCCAAAGGAATTTGTTGATGATGGAGTCACATTTGCTTGCTTGGGATTGAGTAAGCCTGATGTGGGATAGGTAGTATGATGCAAGTGACCCCAAAAATGACTTGATAAGTGTAATTCTCCCCGATTTAGAAAGTAAATTTCTCTGCCATCCCTGCAATCTGCTCTGAATAGCCTCTAAGAATTTTGTAAATGATCTCTGAGTATTATTGGGACCATTTACATAGTTCCCGAGGTATAGGCCAATGTCTTTGGTGGAGTTGCAATGTAGGGATTTTGACATCAGCTTGACAAACCTTTGGGGGGTGTTAGGACTAAAAACACAAGTAGACTTGTTGTTGTTGACATGAAGTCCTGAGCAAGAGGCAAACTCATCCAGAGTCATTCTAATTTTTGGACAGGAGTTGAGGTCAGCCTTGAAGAAAAGAAGGCAGTCATCAGCATATAGGAGATGTGAGACACTAGGTCCTCCCTTGGATATTTTAATGCCTGACAGATTATTCTCTTTCTCCATTTTGAGCAACTTGTAAGATAAATCATTCAAGCACAAGAGGAAGAGGTAGGGTGATACTGGGTCTCCTTGTCTGAGACCACACTTGGGGTTGATGTGTTTAGTAGTAATGCCATTGAACCTTACTTGAATTTTGGTGGTAGAGATACATTGTTGAATAAGACCAACCCACAGGGGAGGAAGTGCATTTCCTTCATAACCAGTAGCAGGAAATCCCAATTTACTTTGTCAAAAGCCTTAGCAAAGTCTACTTTGTACCCACACCAGAACTTTTTTGCCTTTTTCTGTTTATTGAGGTGATGTAGCATTTCACTTGCAAGAATAATGTTATCAGAGATATTCCTTCCCTTAACAAAAGCATTTTGAAACTCCGAGATAAGAGAAGGCATAATTTCTCTGATTCTGTTTGCAAGTACCTTGGAAATGATTCTGTAGGCTACATTACATAAACTAATAGGTCTAAAATCACCTGGTTTTTCCGGGCATTCTTTTTTGGCTATCAGGACAAGATTAGTGAGGTTTAGCTCCCTCAGCATGTATCCTCTGCTAAAGAAGCTATCTACCATTCCATAAACATCATTCTGAACCAATTCCCAATAATGTTGGAAGAAAGAGACAGAGAAACCATCGGGGCCAGGTGCTTTATTACCATCCATCTGGAAAACAACATTCTCTACTTCCAATTTGGTGATAGGGAGTGTAAGATTGGTAATGTCATCACTGGTAAGCTTAGGGAGACCAATTCCATCCAGGAAGAGTAAGGATTTTTCCTGATGATCACTTGTGTATGGGGGGTCTTCTTCTTGATGGTTGGAGTAAAGATCATGAAAGTAAGTTTCCAGAATGTGGCCCATTTTGCTATGAGAAGAATGCCATACATTGTGATTGTCTTTAAGGGCAAGGATTGTGTTTTTGTTTCTTTTATACTTAACTATAGCTAAGAAGGACCTGAGAGATCCTCCTTAACTAGTCAAAAACTCATTTTGGATCTAAACTCAAAAGTAACATTTTTAATAGCCAGGGAGGACTTGAAAGATTCTCCTTAACTATTCAAAAACATCTTTAACATTTTGGATCTCTCAAATCCAAAAATAGATGGCTTGAAATATAAAAAATCTCAGGCCAAAAAAAAAAAGAAATATGAAAAATCAATCAAAATTTGTATAAATCTTGTTAATTTATTAAACAAGAAATATTAAGTTTGGATCAAAACTCGAAAGTAACATTTTTAATATAAAATTGATAATATCAGTTTAATTAATTATATATCATAAGCAAATAAATACCCAAATTTAATATTTTTTTTTGGTTGAATAAAATAATCACTTGAAAATTATAAAACTTTTAATTGGTTTTTAAAAAGTAAGAAATTAAGATAAAATTAATTAATTTTAGATAAATAAAAAAATCTGAACTTAAACATATATTTATATATATACACAATTTTGCCTAAAAAAATTATACACAATTTTGCCTAAAAGAATAAAATATAATTTGATTATCACAATCATCAAAACAATTTTCAAAAATCTTATCACAATGATCTGGATCTTTCTCTCAAGGAAGCAAAGTCCAGTTTCACCTTCTCAAAAGCCCATATATATATATATATAGTATCATCAAGCTTCTCTTTTGTATCTCTCTCTATTAACAATACAGCGAAAACCTCTCAACCCTAAAATTTTCATCTTCACTCTTCACCTCCTTTCCATTTATACACCTTTAACCTAATTTCTTCATTCTTGTCTTCGTCTGCTGCAGGTACGACAAACCCTAGAGATTATCTTATCGGTCATTTAGAATTTATGATTTTCATTAATTTTTTTTTTCTATTTGTTGGTCCTATCGGAGCAAGCATTGATCAGAGTCAATCTCAGTTTTTGTTTATATCTGTTACGGATTTTACAAGCATAGATGTTGGCGATATTGTTTTGTATTATAGATCGTAATCTTTATCGGTTTTGGCTGTATACTTTTATCTGTTATTTGTTTCGTGAAAATAGGTGTCATTGATTCTATTTTGGATTTAATCGATTAATTTGTTTGTTGGGAAGTAAGAACTTTGAATCGTATTTTGGTACTTAATAGTGATATGTGATTTTATTTTTTTGGGGAGTAAATTCCCCTTGCATACAATGCTACGTTATTTTTATGTCGACCATTGTTATCTTGATGCGTTTTCATTCCAATCGAGTGGTGCCAGAATTTGTAATCAATGTTACTCTACTTGTGTTCGTCATAAATTTCAGTTAAACTGTATTACTATTTCCGGAAATCCTGCAAGAAGTCTAGACTGCTTCCTGCTTCTGATGTATTTGTCATAGTCTTGAGTCATCTATGTAATGGAAACCCATTATTTATTTGAGATACTTTGCCCGTTGCTCTTTATTATACTTGTGCCTCTTATTCTTTAGGATTTATGTAGCTTATTTTATTTTGAACATCCGTAGAAGCCAGCAAAGTTATTAGTGTTTCCACTGATATAATGAGTGGAATAGTTCTGTCTACAATTATTACTTTCTTGTAATGCTCCTGCTGTCATTTTTTTTCAATAACTTCCCTGAGATTTACACTATTAATATTGGAAAAATTACTGATATTTCTCTTTTAAAATATCCATTTCAACCTTCATGTTATACAAATAATAATCTTTATGTTGTTCACTCAGGATTCCTGCAAGCTCTACTGTAGCAGGTTACAAGGTGAAGGTGTCACGTTGAAGTTTTTTTATGTCCGAACAGGCCATCATCCATTTGGGAACTGTTGGGTTACTTGGAGAGTATTTTCCTTCATACAGGGAAAAGTACAGACCCTTGCCACAAAGAGTTAGCTGTATGCATCACAAGCCACATCAAGGAACCCCTGAGGTCTGTGGTTGCTGTTGGCAACCTTACATAATTACTGGAGGGTCTTCTTTGCAAGTCCTAGCTGCGTTAGAAGCCAACGTTGCTTCTCCATATACTTTGGATTCCAACATTTGCTGCCTGTGACATCTACTTTTTCTCTCAGAATTACTTACTGTTTGTCATCATGGCTCTACAAAATATTGGTGCCAGTAATAGTGATGATGCCTTCTACAGATACAAGATGCCCAAAATGATTACCAAAATTGAGGGTAGAGGTAATGGCATCAAAACAAACATTGTCAACATGGTTGATATTGCAAAGGCATTGGCAAGGCCTGCTGCTTACACAACAAAGTATTTCGGTTGTGAGCTTGGAGCTCAATCTAAGTTTGATGAGAAAACTGGGACTTCTCATGTTAATGGAGCACATGATACTTCAAAACTTGCTGGCCTTCTTGAGATTTTCATTAAAAAATATGTTCAATGTTATGGTTGTGGAAACCCTGAAACCGAGATCCTGATCACTAAGAATCAAATGATCCAGCTGAAATGTGCTGCTTGTGGCTTTGTGTCAGATGTTGATATGAGAGACAAACTGACTACTTTTATCATAAAGAACCCTCCTGAAGCAAAGAAAGGATCTAAAGACAAGAAGGCCATGAGAAGGGCTGAGAAAGAGAGACTGAAGGAAGGTGAAGCAGCAGATGAGGAGCTGAAAAAATTGAAGAAAGAGGTTAAGAAGAAGGGTTCTTCCACTTCCAAGGATGGGACCACAAAATCCAGCTCTTCAAAAAAGAAAGCCAGTGGCTCTGATGAAGATCGTGCATCACCTTCCCACAATCATATTCCCAAGGCTCATGTCGAAGAAGAAGATGATGATGATGATGATATCCAATGGCAAACGGATACCTCACTGGAGGCTGCTCGCCAACGTCAAGAACAGTTAAGTGCAGTGACAGCCGAAATGGTCATGCTCTCCACAGATGAGCCAGAGAGGAAGGGAAAATCAGTAAATAAGGTTAGTAATGGTTCTGAAAACGGTAACATAACTCCCTACAGGTCTCTGGTGGATGAATTAAAATCAAAATTGAAGAAAGGTGATCCTGCAAATGAACTGCAACACCATTTGGCAGAACATTCTCTGTCTGCTCAGGAAAAGATGAGTGCTCTGTATGAGGCCTTGTTTGACGGTGTTGAGAAGGGGTTCGCCAAAGAAGTGGTCAAGAAAAAGAATTACCTTGCCGCTGCCGTTGCCGATGAAGCGGGATTGCAGTTGCTGTTACTTCGTGCAATCGAGGATTTTTGTTGCAAGTCCACCAATGCTTTGAAGGAGGTTGCCCTAGTTCTTAAGGCACTCTATGATGTTGACTTGCTGGAGGAAGAGCACATAGTGCAATGGTATCAAGAGGGACTGAAGGGTGATAACAAAGACTCCAAGATATGGAAAAATGCTCAACCTTTCATTGAATGGCTTCAGAATGCAGAATCAGAATCAGAGGAAGAATAATGTGTGGGAGTCTCTTTGTTTCTATTATTGTTGCTTGTTTCTTTAATTTCAAATAAAGGGTTTTTGCTGGCCCTGTGTGTCGTTGAGTTTTTCTATGAACTCGATTTTGATGTGGTGCATTTCATACCCTACTCTGGATTAGGGAGAGATTTATGCGGATTGCTATTTATATTTTGCGTGACTTATTCAATATTCATGTGTGCCTTTTATCTTAAAGAATGGTGTTTTTTTTTTTTGCTCTATGAATTATTACTACATGAGATTGAGGGCCTGTTTGGGAGCAAAAAGTGCAACCCAATCTCAATCCAATCTCAACTTATGAGATGAGATGAGATGATGTTGAAATTAGGATGAGATGAGATTATGTAGTGGTGTTTGGATGGTTTGAGAGAAAATGATGTATAATAGGGTGTGAAATTATATAAAAGGGTATGTAATGATTGTGGTTAGGTGAAATAGGTTGTTGGATTTATTTATTTTGTATAGGGGTAGAAATGGTATGAAATAATGATGTTGAGATTGAGATTGAGATGAGATTGAGATGAGATATAGGTGTTTGGGTGGGGTTTGACTGGGGTTTGACTGGGATGATATTTGGATGAGATGCTCTTGGAAAGCGTGATTTCTCAATCCTATAGGATGATGGATTTTGGTCCATCCTATTGGATGAGATTATGGGGCAAAATGAAAATAACATTAAAATTCTTTTGAGAATGCAATTTGGTCCATAAATTTGTATCCGGCCAATTAATCAATCCCTAACATGTGTGAGTGATAATTCAAAGCTCGTAGAGAATCCCAGCCATGAATAATGGGGCACATTTATGAATTTGAATATAAAGAAAATAATAAGTAATATTTTGGGGACTAGAATGCAAATAACATGAAAAGTATTGTAAACATAAAATTTGGTCCATAACATTGTATCGGTCCAAAGAATCGGTCCCTAATATCTGTACTCGGGGCTCGAACAAAGCTTGTACCGTCAACAATCGGGTATATTTTTTATTTGCAAGGTGCAAAAAATAACAAACAATATCGTGGGACCAGAATGCAAGTAATATGGAAATGATTGTAAATGTACAATTTGGTCCATAACTTTGTAATTTCCCAACAAAACAACATTGCAATTTTTTTGCTACCCATGATTCGAACCAGAAAAATAACAAACACATGGAAACTTGTGTATTTTCCCAACAAAAAAATAACCGTTATTTCTCCATTATCCATAGCGCATAATCATCGGATGAATTTGGACACGAATTTAGAACAACAAATAGTTTGAGGACCAAAATCAAACTATTTTCATAGTTTGAGAAAAAAACTAAACATAAAATAGTTTTACTAGCCAAGGAAATTGAGCTCATAGTTTGAGGACTAAAATGCCTATAAAAGTGAAGATAAGTAATTTTTTTCTCTTTTTTAAAAAAATACAGTAAATAGAATAGAAGATTGTAACTTAAAAAATAATTTAGGGATTCAATTGTATTTTTACTCAAAAGAAATAGAGAAATGTTGGGACTAAAAAAAACAACATTACAAATAGACAAAAACATCTTTGTTTAATTAAATTAATATAAATTATATATATATAATATAAATATAATATATATATATATATATATATGAGGGAGAGAGAGGGAGTGGGTAGGTGGGTGTGTGAGAGATAGAGAGAAAAGGAGAGAGAGAAGTTTGTGTGTGTTTGTGAGTGAGTGAGAGGGAGAGAAAAAAAATTAATAAGAAATGATGGAGAGAGAGAAAATTATAAGTGTAATAAATGAGGGTATGTAAAATTACTATTTTGTCTAATTATCTTTTTTATATTTGTATTAGAGTGTAGGTAAATATAGGTATATAAATAGGGGTAGATTAGTAAATGTATGATAAATGGGATGATGATTTGGATGAGATGAGGATTAGAATGAGATTGAGATGAGATTATGTGCCACACAAACACCCAAACTGGACTGTTCATCTAATTTTAGGTTGAGATTAGGATTGAAATGGGATGAGTTTGAGATGTGCTGCTCCCAAACAGGCCCTGAATATGCATATGTAGAATAAGTCTTGCTAATATGACGAACATCGAGTCTTGCTAGAGCCCTTTGAATGAAATGATCATAGTGGTTTTTGAATGATGAAATTATAAAGGGCATTAATTCTTGTTAAACATTAATATGATCATTGCTTACTGTTAAAATTGTGTAATAAAATTTTAATTTTTGAATGTTTAATTATAATATGCTTTTTAATTTTTAGATTTTTGTATGTACATAAAATTGTTTATAATCTTTTGATTTTTTTTACTTATACATTTACGATCCATTAATTTTTCTTATACACGCACAACCCTAAGTTCTCTTACATTGTAAAGTGTAAACCAATCACTTGAACGGGTAGTTTTGAAAATTGTGGGGCAAGGATAGAACAATATTTATTTAAACATAAAACTAAAATATAAATTTATATGATTATTTTTGTTAAAGTATAAATATTTTGTTTACCAATCTAAAAAAAATGAAATTCTAATTCTATTACAACAAAAATAAAATTTGATAGAAATATAATCATGTTTTATTAAAAAAATATAAAATTTAAATTTTTAATATATACATCACATGACTTTAGTGAAAAGAGAAACAATCTCTTCATTCACATTCCTCTACTTTTTTTTTCAAGTATTTTGTTTAAAGATATAACTTTACTTTCTAGCTTCTACACATTCTATAACAGGTTAGACTATAATGCAAAAATTTGATTCTTGACATGTGATGCAATGAGTCATGAGCTAATAAAATAATGACACGTGAAAGAGTTACTTGTATGTAACTAGTGATGTGACTCTATACACAATTTTGATTGGTTAAAAAAATCATTATTTTTTTATTATTTTTCAGTATTAAATTACATCAGTGATTATAATTATATCACATCAGCACTTTAGACTAACCCTTCTATAATCTATCCATCATTGACAGTGGAAAATTGAAACTCGGGTATTTGTGTTCGAGGCTGGTAGAGGACTGCTTGACAAAAAAACTCATTTGTTAAGTTCACATCACATGCCAAGCTTTACAGAAATTTGAATAATTTAAAACTTGCAACTAAACATTTGCAAAAAAAAAATTGTTTAACTTTATGATTAGTCGATCAGAATGCAATGTAACTTTAAACTTATGTTTAACTTACTTTGTGATTATCTTTCTAAGATTTTGACAATTTAAAACCACCAAGCATCAATCTAATGTTAATAATAAAATGTGACCATCACTTACAATTACGAAATTGAGTAATGATCATATTAATTTTGCACCTCAAATTTCAGAGAAACTTAACATTAACAAACATGCAATCAAACAGCCAAGTCATTTTGAAATTTCAGAAGTACAATACTTTCATTATCTTGTGATCTTTCCCAACCTTCTCTTCTATTTCCAATGATAAGGAGCTATATATGTACAGTTGCTTCTAATTATATAAAATCATTTTAATTCAAATGAGAAACTAAATATTAATTGACTCTTCTATTTAGGTCTGCCTTCACCATCTGAATCATGGAATCTTGAATGATCATCTTCTTCTTCTCTGTGCTCTGTAACATCAGCATCTTCTGAGGAATATAAAACTTGCGTTTAATTTTTATTTTTTATTAAGTTTTTCAGTAAAAAGATGACAACAACAACAACAATAACCAAAGCCTTTTTCCACCAGTAATGACAAGTGAATTTCTATTTCTTTACTTTTTTTTTCAGGAAATTGGATCTTCTAACATTATTAGAGAACCTAATAGCAAATGAATTAAGAATTTTACCTGAGTCACTTTCGATCACAAAATGTGAATGACACGAGACTGAGGCTGTTGCAAGTCACTCTCAACCGACGAGAAATTATCCTATTAAGCAGAAAATAAGAAAACTGTTTAAATTTCTGGCCTAAGTAATACTGAACCTATAAAAAGTTGCAAGTATAGGAGAAGCTTAAAGCCTAAACCACAAATATATACATGTCACAACATTTTTGCCCCTTCTCCATTTCTACAGAAATCCGTCTCAGAAATTAAATACTGTGATTGTTAATTTTCTAGACTCGCAGATGGGAATATTCTGATTATATATCAGATTGTCACAAAAGCTTAAGCTAAACAGAACATGAAAAACGAAAAAAAAAAACTTGAGAGTATGTTTGGATTGAGAAAAAAAGAATGAAAAGCGGAAGAATAGGTTTGATTTAGATATACAAAATCAAAGAGCTGTCTGAAACAAACCTAAAATTCATTTCTTCTCTTTCATTCTCCTTAATCTAAACATACCCAAACATAACAATAGGGTCGACAATGATAGAAATTTCAAAAGCAAGCACTAACCTCCCAGTATTGTTTGCTGTGAAAGAAAACCCATAATCTAAGATGAAATGTAATGGATATTCATATGAAAGGTGCTTGCTTATTCTGGCGTAGAAACAACAAAAAAAGTTCAAAACAAAATTGAAGTTTGCAAACCTGGTGTCGTCGCCGTTGGATTACAGTAAATGCTTTAACCATTATACATACAGGTAGAAGTATTCCAACAGTTCTCAAGAACAGTAACTGCAATGCATTTTAAAAAGTAAAACACAATATTTTCTATTAAAGCCTCAAAAAGCTTGTCAAATGATCATTACAACCAATACTATACCATATAAAGTGTCAATGAGTATTCCTCGGCTCCGCTGAGTATAATTGGAAGGGCGTGGCGCAAAACAAGAAGAACAATAAACTGCAACAGATGAGGAAATAACCTGATTGTAAGAATGGTGAGAGAAACATCTTATGAAACACAAGAACAGTAAGGTTTCATCAAACATTTTTCCATGAAACAATAAAAATAAGATCTACAAAGTTGTTCTAATTCTAATATTAATGGGGTCAATTTTAAATTGCCATCATAGTTCTTTATTTTTCCTTTGAGCATTTCCCTTTCTTTTTTTGGTTCCCCACTCGGAATTCAGGGCTTTGCCCCAACTAATCTAGATTCGACTTGCATTGCACACATAACCATGGTAGAAGAGTCTCCCAACAGGAGTAACTGCATTCACAAGGTCTCGAACCCGAGACCTTGCTTAAGTGATATCAAGTCGCTTACCACTTAAACCAACCCCTTCAGTTTCATTTCCCAACCTCAATTGATGAAATACTTGCAATGGTTTTCCTCTTTTGTTCTTTTCCTCTATCATGAAAAACACATGAAGGTTCAAAGGAGCTTACAATGATAGCAACAATGCGACAGCAGATCAGACCCGTGGAAGGAGGAGAATATTCAAAGTCAGAGTCTGAGAATTCTTGATCAGCAGTAACCATTGCTATGAACTGATGATGATTGTGCAGGTCCCTCCCAGAAATCTCCCAATTACCTCTGAAATAACAAAGTCCATGACATTTTTGGTCATATGAAGAAACTAACAGAGAAACTGAGACTCCAAATTCAGTGAAAGATAAAAAAGAAACCTAAAATTCAATGGAGAACCACCATAATGGAATAGTGGAGGAGGTGCTGTATAACCAGGCTTGAATTGCTGTGGTTACCAAAGTCCGTAAAATAGAGAAAACAAATAAGCATTTTAGTCATAAATTTGCATGGTTTTTAAAAAGAAAGCAAATATGCAAACAAAATAGGGAAAGCTACATTTTAACCTGAAATAAGGTATAATCACAAAATTTGTAAGTTTGTGAAAATTGTTACTGTTAGGAAGAATCTTGTAGATAAACCTTAGATTAAGGAGGTAAAATGTAATTTTCCCGAAAATAATGGGCAGACCTGTTGGCAAATCTCACAGGAAGTATCACCTTTCTCATTGCACCATCTCTGAACACATTTACGATGTGCATACTACAAAAATCAAAAGAAAGATAAAGAAACTCATTTAACAAGCATCTTAACATAATATTAGAATCTTAATCCCTCCGAGATGCATATATTGAGTTATGGATAGAAATTTTGTACCAAAAAAAAATTATGGATAGAAATTAACAATCTACACCTAGCATGAACCGGCAAAGAGATTGGAAAAACCTCAAGGAAATTTACAACTATTGTGGAAATAGATTGCAGCATTATGACATTTAGAGAATTACAGCAGGTTCTTTCAGTTGGGAAGTTTGCGTGATAGCTACTTAAATGGATTTGCAATCACAAGAGATATAGAACTATGCAAACAACTTTTATGGCTTAAATGGAAAAGCAATTAAAAAATCACTCTTACCTTCAAACTGCCACGACAAGAACAGGGTGTCTCCATGTTTGAGTCTTCATCCTCATCGTGACATATTCGACATTGTACCGATTTTGTGGGAGGACAAGACCGATTTTCATCGTCCATTTTGTGCAACCGCAAAAAAAAATTCAAACAATTGCTAGATAGAGGGGTATTTCTTGCTACAAGCTACTTCCATTGTCAACAGTAGCTTTCAGAGTAGATTCAGTGAGCAGCTGAACAAACAATGAAGCAAAATAATCTCCCATCATTCAATAAGATGAAAGGTACTTGTATTTTCCATTTCAGAAATTAAAAGCACCAAAAAAAAAAAAGGCTAAAATGCATAAACCCTTCTAAACTTTAATCATTGTGCTTGTGCAGAAAACCCCAGAACTTTTGATTTTGTGCTAAAGACCCTATCATTAAATTTTTCAAAGAAGAAAAAAAGAGTTCTTTCTTTTGCTACTATTAATTACAACAATAGTTAATTTTAATTTTGGATCAATGTAAAATATAACAACAATCACATAATTATTATAAAAAAAAGAAGTTGATTTTTTTAGTGAAAATCCTAACAAAATGGGTCTTCTGCAAAAACATTAAAAGCTCAGAGGGTCTTTCACTTTTCAAAACTTAAGGTGTTTTTTGCATAGTGACTAAAGTTCAAAGAGTTTCTCTACATTTTAGCCAAAAGAAAATCAATTTCAACCTACTTGTGGGTGCAATTTATTTTTGCTTAGAGGCAAACCTTCATTTTTGTTTCTCAGTTGCTATATTAAGAAGTACATTACTTTGTAAATGATGCCAGGAAAACAGGTAACGAAAGAAAGGAATTTCTGAAGACAACCAAAAGATATAGTATTATATCTCTATCTAAAAACTCAAAACAAGGTGCCAGAAACGATCTGCAATAGCAACAAAACATTCAAGTTCAACACATGGGGGAAGAGAAATAAGTCAATAAAGCTTGAAAATTTACCATTTAAGATGAAGATTAAACATTAAATCTAACTTGTAATCAATGTCCTGTCAAGATTTTGCAATATTTAAAACCCCTCCCTGAAGCAAAGTTTATTTCCTTTCACTTGATCCATAAACCAATTAACACTAGAAAATAATTGAGCAGATAGCGCCATTTAAACTGTTTCATTTAATGAAGACCTACTCAACGGTGAAATTTGAAAAATAAACAAATAAATAAATAAGCATAGGCATTCATACATTTTAATAACATTTAGTTATAACCAAAGGAAGGTCTCCTTAGTTAAAGTCTGCATCAAACAAAACACAAAATGTAAGAGTTATGGATTGGGATCACTCTGTAAATACAATGTGTGTAAGACTAAGACCCATTATCTCACACAATTCCAAGAATCACATAGCTGTGAGAAATCAAAACTGAAAACTGAAAAGTGCCTCACCCAAAATTCCTAAAAAAAGAAGGTAAAAATCGAAAGCAAACCCAATTCAGAAAATGTAACATCAAGAAAGTTGTGCAGAAGAGAAATCAGTCATAAACATAACCCACATTCAAAATCGGAGATCCCAGAAGGAGAATTAGGAGAAAGCCCAGAAAGGAAGCGTCAAAGAGAGAGGGAGACTTTAAAAGCTATGACCCAGAAGAAAGAAAGAAAGAAAGAAAGTGACTTGACGACCTTACGAAATGAAAATGGGAATTTCTAGCAGAGAAGAAAGGTGAAACCTTTTCCTTCGTTCGACTCTGATCCTCAAAACGAAGCAAGAGATAGAGTGTCGTCGTTGTCACAGCCACGTCTAAATGGCCAAAACTGATCCTATTTGGAAGATCATCAAGGGCACGCGCGCACGTGCACACGCGCTAGCCAAAATTAGAGGAAAGTGTGTGAGTCTGTGTTGTGTTGTGTGAGAGAGAAGCAACGAAGGAAGAAAAGAGAAGGATTTGGATCCCATAGATTGCATATGTTATTAGAAGCACAGCACAAAGATCACACAGTCCCTTACTCCCTTTTTCTTGCAAGAAGCCAAGGAGATCCCGTTAGGGATGATCAATATTCAATATCATAAGAATTTATTTTGTGAGTTCCTATTGCAATATGGGTCTAATGTTAAATGGGTTTGAGGAAAAATAAAAATGGGCTAAATTGTATTTTTGGTCCCTTAAGTTTAAGGTAGGTTGCAATTAAGTCATTTATCTTTTTTATCTATGCAATTTTGGTCTTACAAATTTTTCAAAAGTTTCAATCTTTGATCACAATAAATGAATATAATTATATCTTTTATTTAAATGTGACAAATTCGATGCTACGTGATGCTTTTGATTAATTATTTCTCTATCCAATTATAGACGTCAGCAAATAAAGTCAAACTTTGCTCTGAAAATGAGTTGCTTGTTTCATAGTAAAACGAGCTCAGTTGATCATATTTTTCTTGTTCCAAATGTGATGAGTTCGGAGTTACAAATTACTTTTGACGAGTTATTTTTTTGTCTAGTTAGAATTGTCAGGAAATAAGGTTAAATCAATCCAAAAGTGAGTTTATAACCAAAACTGAAAAAGAAAAAAATGGAAAATTGGTTTATTTTGGTCCCAAACCCACTTTATGGCCCAATATAGCCTTATTTGCACTTGATAAAAAATGACTTATTAAGAGTAACGTGCTCCAAAATTGTTACATTTGAATTTAAAACGAGATTGATTTCGCTCATTTAATTATGAAACGTGCAACTCATATTGAAGTTTAATTTGAATTTGTTTGTTGATGACTTCAATTGAATGAAGAAATAACTTGTCAAAATTAACATGTATTAGTGCTAGACTTATCGCGGATTCAGAACGACGGTGGGTTCCGCCACCACCCCGCTTGACGGTCCCGCGTCAGAGCCGTCATTGCCCCCTCCCGGAACAATCCCCTCTTCATCAACAAGAGTTTCGCTTCTACGTGGCGAAGCCACCCCAGCAACTGGAGGGATCAGCCCCCCGGATAAAACAGTAGCCACCCCAGCAACCGGATCCTCCTCATCCGCCTGACTGCCGTTCCCCTCATCTGCCAAGACCTCGTCTTCAGGTAACCTGGTGTCCTCACCGATGGCCAGGTCTTCATTTTCTGGGGGCGGTGTGTTCCCCCCGGCAACCAGATTGTCATCCTCAGGCGAAGGGGGAGCCTCCTCGGTGACTAAATCTTCATCCTCCGATGACGGAATTCCCCCCCCAGCAGGCAAGTTTTCGCCCTCGGGGGAGGTAGCAACCTCCTCGATAACCGGCAGCACGCTTGGTGGAGGAGCCCCTCCCTCCTCGACTGGTGGGATGTCGGAAGTCCCACTCCCGCCCACTAACTGGCTTATGGTCAGCAAATCCTCCTCGCCGGAATCACCGCCAAACGACGATGCACTGTCAACTTCTATGACTTTTTCGTCAGCTCTCCCCTCGCCATAATCATTGCCCTCCAGGGCAGCCGGACTGTCCGAGGACCCCCTCGAAGCAGAATAGTACTGGGAAGACGCCCGCGGCTTCAGAGCTGCACTAGGGTCCTCCTCGATATCATCATCGTCATACAGAATCAGCTTGGGCCTCTTCACGGGAGGACCATCCTCCGACGGAGAGCCGCGGGCCATTGGCCTCGCCATAACAGTAGGGGCCGCGACGGAGGCAACAGTCACCCCTCGCTCCATTGCCTGAGAGGCACCCCTCCCAAGTGGACTTCCAGTGGAAACAGCCCTTTCTCTCTTCTTCTTCTTCTTCGGGGGAGAAGCATCCCTACCACCCTTCGCAGCCGCAGGGGGAAGGAGGGGCAGACGGAGGGTGGCCTCGGAGGCAGGTATCACGAAGCTGCCACAACAGGAGGTGGCCTTGGTGAAGTACTCCAGCCGCCCCCGGAAACCAAGGTGATGCATCACTGATACAATAAGCCAGACACAGGACAATCAGACAAAGCAAACTCAGAAACAGAGAACTAAAAGGAAAAACAGAACATCGTTAACTGACACTTACCCCACGTCTTGTAGTCATTCCCGTCTTGCTTTGCCGCCGTTAACAGCCGCTTAACGGCCCGGTGCTCCTCAGGGCTCAAGCTTTCCCTCGCCAACGCCCTCTGCCCAACAACGGGCTCCGACCACGACAAGGGGAACCGAGGATAACCCTCGTCATCCAGATACCACGGACGCCGATCAACCGGCTCCCAAGAAACGAAGAAATGGTAGTTCGTCCATTTCTTCACACTGCTAACGTTGGCAGATAGTACACCATACCTGTCGGGCTTGTTCATACAATGAAGGCTAACCCACCCTCCATTTTTGCTCTCCACCCGGTATGCCCAGAATAAGACCTTCGCGGTCAGCTCCACTTCCAGCTCCGCCGCCACATTCTGAAGAATGGCGAGAAGCCGCCACGAATTAGGATGCAGCTGAGCCGGAGAGCAGTTCATGTAGTTCAGGACTTCCATCTCGAAGTCCGAGAAGGGAAACCTTATTCCCACGTTTTGGAGGACATACTCGTTGAACAAAAAGCCCCCTTCGTGCGCAAAGCTATATCTCTCGCTGCCCCAGCCGTCGACGCCTTCCTTGATGTGGCAGGCAATATGCCCCAACCTCCTCATTGGAGTACCCGGGGCAAAGAACGTCTCGTTCAAGGTTGCAAGTTTGGCAGGGTTCGCGAACTTCGACCTCTCCAAGACGATTTTGGGGTCGATAGGCACGTTGCAAGGCAGTCCTTGTGGCGACGCCCAGGCCACTACGCCTCGGGCACGACACAGAGCCTCGGCGCCGTCAGCCTCCGTGCGCATCAGCTTTGAGTGAATGCTCCACCACAGGTCGGGCTCCA
>QANZ01030519.1:121291-132306 GCA_003254925.1 Chamaecrista fasciculata | reverse complement strand
AATAATATACAATATGAGAGGCTTACATGTGGTGGTTACTTCATTCGAGAAACTACTACCAACAATTCATCTTGTTTCGAATTCTGCTTGAGCAAATAAGGTTAGATTCTTTGGCATTAATCCTTATTTCTGAACTTTCATTACCCTATTTGTTTAAAATACCAACAGGTCTTGAAATTCGGATTAAACATTGCCCTTATCATAAATTCATAAACTCCAAAATTGCAACTTAGTCCTTAGATATTTGGAAATATATTTTGTTGGTCTCTACTTTTTTTTTACAAACATCAAATGTTTAGTTTCCAAATAGTTGCTGTTTGTAAAAGAAAATCAGTGACGAAAAAACGTATTTATAATATTCAAGGACTAAATTATAATTTTGGAACAAATTTGAGGACTAAAAACTATATTTTCTCTTATTTTTATCACAGACTATGTGCATAAGGATACATATATGCTGATTTGAGTTAATGTTGTATTTGCAAACAGAGATTATAGACTGTAAGTGGATGAGAAGAGAAAGTCATTGCAGTTGAGAACCTCACTATGATCTTCAATATATTATTATTAATTTTTTTTTTGCCTGAATCTTCAATATATTATTACTCTGGTTAATCCTCAAAATAGTATGTAATAGTCAAATATTTGGACTATATCTCAAACACTTCTCTAGGATGACTTAATTTATCATATTATATGGCTTTGATTAATCCTTGACAGTAGTATTGTCAAATTGTAGATATTGTTGATTTTGTCAAACTAGACAGCCTTTCATTACCTCATCAACTGATTTACCAGCTACATTTTGATGATTCAAAATTGTATAAATTGACAAGAGCATGGTGTCAATTGTCCACCCAATAATGTCCTTCTGTAAATAAAAAAACTCGTGTGAATGCACGGGTCTCATACTAGTTTTAATAATTCAAAAGCCAAAATGCTTAGAATCAATCATGGATTTAGTCTTCAATGTCAAAATAAAAATTCTGCTTATAGAAATTAAAATTGACATTAACGTATGATATTCATGTTATCAAATAAAGCTAGACAGAGGTAAAAAAAAATATAGCTCTGATACCACATGTAAGAACACAAATAGAATAATCATGTCTCACAATTAATCTAACACGAAAAAAAAACGAATAAATAATTATACCAACCTCCCGCCATAGCTATTTGATAAAACCAGCAAGCAAATTTTCTGACTGACAAATTACTAATCGTGATGGAAACAAGATAAAGTAATCTCAAATCAGGAACTCACTTACATAGAACTCTCAAGGATTAGCATACCTTCCCATCAAAGAGAATGCCCTTTTTATAGAGCCCAAGAATTGTAACCACCTACAAATATTAAAACTTCACATTAAACCAAAATAATGGAGATTTATAATTTATCAATGCCATTATCATAAAAATAAAACTGACTGGAATGCCAAAAGATAAAAAGACTCTTACACTCAATACTAACAAAGATTGATCCAATCAATAAATAATTAGCTAATATAACATATAATGTTAGAATTCAAATTTTACTTTTGATGTGAAAATTTTACTACTGGATAATTTACAAGTATATTTCTAAGAAAACGTGTAGATATATCTTGATCTTAATGAGAATTAGGATTTTAGCTCACCTAAACTCAAAAAAAGGAAAAAAAAAAATGCAGGTTATTAGTGCATGTCTTTTATTTCCATATCTTGACTATCTTAGAATTATATAAAATTATAAGGTTAGATTTTAATTTATTTCAATAACATTGTTGAGCTATTCAACAAATGATTATTTTATTATTTATGACTGTTAAATTATCTTAATTTAAAAATTAGAATTATGTCACTCCACTTATACGNACTCATTTTAAAAATACGATGTAGTCTGTAGTTAATTTATCAAAAAAAAAATTAATTAAAGGATAAAATCAATTAAAATATAAATTTTTTAAATAAAATTGATAGAAAATAAATAAATATTAGGGATTAAATTAAAAATTTATTGTAAATTCTACAAACAAAAAATATTATTTTTTTTTAAAAAAAGAATTATTAAACCAATGCATGCATAAGTCAAGTCAAGGATCTGTTTTTTCAAAATTAATTTATATAGAGGTAATATGTGTTGAAATTTTCGACATGTATTTATATTTAACATCTGAACCTGATAATGACTTAAATATTTAAGATTACTTCCCGTAAGAAAATATATCTATTAAATTCTTATTATTGACTGGATAACACAATAAATTTAATTTAATTTGCGACATTAAATGAGTTTAGTGTGATCTAATTAGCCGTTAAATGAATATAATACGTTGTTATTTCAAAAATGATATTTTAATACTATTTTATTTGCATCATTAACACTTTGGTACCATAAAAAAAATAGAACGGAGTACTAAAGTGTTAACGCTTTAACGGTGTAAAGAACAAGGTACCTAAATGTAACTTTTGAAAAAACAAGATACCAAAATGTTAACTGTGCAAATAACATGGTATCAAAATGTTATTTTTGAAAGAATAGGGTACAAAAGTGTAATTTATCCTTATTAATATCTGCACTTTTTTTATTCGAAAATATTTCGTTGGCCTGTCTCTTTCGTCGCATGTTCCACTTTTGATTCTGTGTATGATGCATAGAGCGGATAGATTTAAGTTAAGAACAAACTTTATTCTTTCTTTATTTTTGTTACAACTAACTTTACTATTTCTTATATTCTTATCACCAAGATTTATTTTTTTAAAAAAAGTATATCAATAATTCTCTTTCGAAAAATGAGTTTCATGATGTTGAATTTTAATTTTATTTATTTTTTATATTATTATTTTAAAAAATTATGATAAATAAAAAATAAATTAACAATTTAATCTGAGATTATTAATAAATTTTGTGAGGCTTAAAAAATGTTGTCCTGGCTTAGATATGATAAAAGTTGGGACACAATAAAAGACAGATTCAACTCCAGTAAAGTCAGTATCATATAATTTATTTAATAATTACAATTTCTTCTTTTTGATTTCCTGACATTTTGGTGCTGGATTAAAAAGATATTGTAAAAAAGGAAAACATTAACAGAAATGAAATTAACGATCTATGTATTATTTGATAATTAATTTGATTTCTAAGCATTTGTGAGTAGGAATATTTAATACTAAACCAAATTGGCCAAAAAAAAATTGAATTGCTAGTATTTATATATATATATATTTACTTTTATTTTTTTATATATATTATTATGTTTAATACGAAAATTATCATTTTTTCTTCGATGATGATACAATTGAGCATTTTTTTTATTATATTATTTTATTGCCTTATAAAAATATCTCACTTTAGTCACTAATAAATTATCATTCTCATTCTTTACTATTTTCTTTCCTCATATATCTAATCTTAAGTGTTATTTTCTCCAATTTTTAATTCTAACTCACTACTCTTAACACTTTTCTCTTTTTAATTTTGTTGTTAATTATTAAAAAATAAATTTTTAGATCACTCAACCAAACCGTTTAAACCGCTATTTAATTGGTTTGGTTAAATAATTTAACAACTTATTTTACAATTACTTCAAACTTATGTAAATGATTTGGTTAAAAACTTATTCAACATCGTCTACTTTGTCCAACAAACATCCTTATTTGCCAGCATGTGACCTAGATATTGCTATCAAAATGAGGTTAAGTAATTATAAGTTTTTAACATAAAAGTTAATAGAATAAAAGAAACCCTAGCGCCGCTCCATCTCTCTCTCGCTCTTTGCTTGCTTGAAGTCGGCCACTCTTGGGCTGTCGCTGAGCCCTCCTCCTCCTCAGTCATCTTTCAACATCTACAGTGGCTGATCTGAAGCGTCTCTCGGTGGTTTCTTTAGTTTTTTTTCCTTTCTCTTTGCGTGAATAATCTCAGATCTGGATCCATTCCCCCTTTGTTTGGTGGTGTTTATCCAGATCTGGTTTTGTCTCCTTTGATTGGTGTTTTTTTTTTTCAGTATTTCTCGTTTATTTTTTGGTTTTTCATATCTTCAGATCTTGCTTCTTTTTTTAGTGTCTTTGTTATGGCAAAGTGAGTGGTATCTACATCTATGAAGATGTTTTCTTTTCTAATAGACCGTAAGCATAATAGTAGACATCTTGTTGAGAGCACAATTAGTGTTGATTTTCATCCTCAGGATATATTCCTTGTAGGATCAGTTTATGTGCTCAATCCGCCCTTTAGTTCAATAATGTTTACGATTATTCTCTATCTGTTGTATCAGTTATGAAATCTTTGAATATTTGTAAGTGTCGTTTAGCTTTCTTTTAATATATATGATCTTATTTATTATAAAAAAAAGTTTTTAACATAAAAGAATATTTAGTTTGATTAAATAATAAAAGTCAAAACTTCATTTTGATTTTCAAATTATAGAGTGGGTTTTGTTTTTCTTTTGTTTTAACTTCGTCTTCAAATTTCTTTATGGATTTATCTAACATCTGCCCTTAGGGCATATTTTAAAGTTTCTCTTGATTGGTTAGTAGAACATCTCATATCTTGAAATTTACAAAAATTCATTTAAAAGATGATTTTTAATGTTTGACTATTTGTGCCCTTAAGGCACATGTTAGAAGGACATTTTTTTTATTTGTTTAAAATATAATTTAATAAAATTTTTGTTATTATATCCAAACTTTAACTTGATCCCAATAATTTTTCTCTAATACGTGTCTTAATAAATGAGTTGGTAGGAGAGAAAAAAAATTGTTTTTTAAAAAAATTAACCAAAAAATTATAGATACTTTTTTATGAAGAATTTTCTCTTATCGTTTAGTTAACTCACTTATTAATCATGATATATATGAAAAAGAAATTGTTCAACTTAGTTGGTCAAGTTAAAAATAAATTTAGAAATTAAATGAAATCACATTTTATGTTAAAAGAATATAGTAGGCTTTTGATAGAACACGAAAACATAGTAGACTTTGATAGTGTGGTCACTGTCCTTAAGGAAATTAAGCTCCCACTATTTGTATGCTGCTGGGTGTTTATGGCAGATTTCCTCCAGGATTTACAAAGCCTGGTGTTATAGCCAGCAATACTATAACACCTTCTGAACACAAAACAGAGAAAGATAAGTTGAATATGAGATGCTCTGTTTTTTGAGAAGAAGTGTTATTTATAGGAAAAATCTGAACAGATACAACCTGTTTAAAAGTGAACAATCATGTCTCTTCAGGATTAAACTGAATTCTCTGTAAATAATGAATGTTCATGACTGTTCATGAATGGGCACTTCTTTGTTTATAATTCGAATTAATTAATTAATTAATTAATCAATTCGAAAAAAAACAATAATTAAAATTAATTTCTAGCCTTCTCAAGTGCCTATCTTTGACATATATATATATATATATAATTATTATAAATGACTTAACAATCATTTATATACCCTTCTCAATTCTATAACTTATCCAATGTGGGACTTTAATTACTAACTATACTAACATTTTAGACTATCCGTACAACAAATAGAAAAGTTTGGAGACTAAAATTAAAAAGAAAAAAAGTTTTAGGATCAAAATGAAATTTATCTTATAATTTAAGGGTTAAAATAAAATTTTGACCAAATAAATTAAGAAATAAGAATACACAGAGCTTGATCCAATGGAGATTGTGCATCTTTTTTTTTCTTAGAAAATATTATGGTATCTGTTGTTGGACCATATTATAAAATTTGTATGCAGTTAATAAAAATAATAAATATTTATTTAACAGTAAAATATTGAAAATATTTACTTACTATTGTTTTTTGAGTTGTCTTTTCACTGTTGTACGTCATATAATACTGAAAAGAATCTTGTTTTAATTATTGATCAATTAACAGAAACTTTGCAGTCTGATAATCACACAAATTTCATATATTGTTTTGTTGGTTGCACTTTTGGTCTCATAACTTTGGCAAAGATTTCAATTTGGTCCCATAACTTTTTTTGTTGCAATTTTGGTCCCATAAATTTGGCAAATGTCTCAATTTGGTCCCATAACTTTTTTTATTGCAATTTTGATCCCATAAATTTTGAAAACGTCTCATCGTTGGTTCCAATATTGATTTCCATCTATTATCTGCCAGTAAAGATGATCTGACATACTAAGTTGGATGACGACGTGGCAAATATGGGTGAAGTTATGAGACAGATGGAAATCAACTTAGGACCAACGGTGAGACGTTTTTAGAAGTTATGGGACCAAAATTGCAGCAAAAAAAAATTATGGGACCAAATTGAGACCTTTGCCAAAGTTATGGGACCGAAATTGCAACAAAAATAATTATGGGACCAAATTGAAACTTTTACCAAAGTTATGGGACCAAAAATGTACTTTAGCCTAAATCTCAACTATCAGGCAAATCTCACATTCCTCGCTGGCTCACATGGCCACTACGTAACCACGTGTATTTTTTTTGTTCACAAAAAGTTGTCATACAGTCATACTCATCATCAGTCATCAATGTGTGTTCTTCCTTTTTAGATTTTTGGATATTTCCGAGAAAAAAAAAGGTAAATTATATTTTGATATTTTATTTTATAGATTAATTTCATTTTAGTACTTTATTTTTTAATTGTTACCGTGTTCTTTGCATCGTTAACACTTTGATACTATCTTCTATGAATCGATTTCACTTTAGTACCCTGTTCTTTCATGATTTGTTACCATGTTCTATTTTTTTAAGGTACCAAAGTATTAATGGTGCAAAGAACATGGTACCTAAATGTCATTTTTGAAAAACAGGATACTAAAATGTTAACAATGCAAACAACAGAATATCAAAGTATCACTTTTGAAAAAATATGGTATCAAAATGAAATTGGTCCATAAAACAGGATACTAACGTATAATTTATCAAAAAAAAAATATTTTTGGATATTTCTTTACATCGAAAAAGAAATTGATATTTTTTTTCTCTCTCATCATAGAGCATTTGAAGATAATAACAATATGATTTATCTAACATGTGCTCTTAGGGCACATTTTAAGGTTTCTTTTGATTGGTTAGTAGATCATTTTATATCTTGAAATCTACGAAAATTCATTAAAAGATAATTTTTAATGTTTAAAAACTTACTTAACCAATCAAAAGAAACCTTAAAGGGCACATGTTGTTGGTTTTTTATAGTATATTATTATAAATAAAGAATTTAATACATATTATCATGACTTTTGAATTATGTACGTTGCCCAATGTGTATAACGTGCCATCCCAATTATGCTATTATGCAATTATGCAATTATGCACCGTTTCAATCATTAAACTTGTTGTAACGTGCCTTCAATAGTTCAATGTGTGTTCAACGGCTGAATTGAAAAAAAAACAAGCGTGTAAGGGAGTGTATTATATATATGAGTGTTGGAGTTTTTTTAGGAAGACATATGAACAATACTAAGTCTGAAAGTGAGAGTAAAAATACTTGTGTCTTTTGGGTAGAGAAAGGTGTGGGAGTAGAGTCCTGTCTACTTCTTTGTGTAGAAGTTGTAGACTCAAAAAGGCGAGTATTTGGCCGTTGTATCCTGGAGGTGACGCGTCCGTGTACCACTACACCGGAAAAATAGACGAAGTTTCTACCCGTGGAGGGCGTGAATTACCTTAAAGAAAGCGAGATATCCGTGCCTCGGCCAAATACCACGCAGTCCGTCTTTACTAATATTTTTATTTCTTGTCTATTATTTTCTTATTTTCTCTTGTAGCCCTCAGCAAGTTTAAGGTAATTCAAATTTTTATCATGGATGCTACAACCGAAAATAAGAGTGGAGTTGGTGATCTTAACAAGCCCTTCCGTTTCAAAGGCGTTCATTTTAAGAGGTGGAAAGGGAAGGTTTTGTTTTATCTTAATTTGTTAAAAGTTTCTTATGTACTCACTGAGAAGAATCCGAAAAAAGTTTCTACTGATTCTATGAGTGATGATGAAAAGAAAGATCATGCTGAAAAAATAGAAAATGGGAGAGAGATGAATTTAATTGTCGCTATTATTTACTTAATTGCTTGGCTGACGAATTTTATGATTATTATGAGAAATCATATGAAACTGCCAAAAAGATTTGGAAAGCCTTGCAGAAAAAATATGATACTGAGGAAGCTGGTGCAAAAAAGTATGCTGCGAGTCGCTTCTTTCGTTTCCAAATGGTGGATGAAAAGTCTGTGGTGGAGCAAACTCAAGAGTTCCAAATGTTGGCTCATGAGGTGCGATCAGAAGAGATACAAATTGAAGACAACCTCATTGTGGCTGGGATCATAGACAAACTACCACCATCATGGAGGGAGTTTCAAAAAACTCTACGTCACAAGCAAAAGGAGACAAGCCTTGAAAGTCTCATTACAAGGATCCGAGTTGAAGAGGAGGTTAGAAATCAAGATCTTCTTATGGCACAAAATGGTAATGGTAATTTAATAAATAAGGTAAATGCTCTTGGAACCCGTGACACTTTGCCTCAAGGTCAAAATATGAAGCAAAATGCTCAATTGAAACCCTCTGGTAAAAACATGAAAAAGTCATCAAAAAATGGCAACTTTAAAGGGAATTCCACCAAAAATAATTCCAACAAGAAATTTCAATATTCATGCTTCGTTTGTGGTAAAAAGGGCCATATGGCAAAGAATTGTAGATACCGAAATAAAGGTAATGTACCACAAGCCAATAATGTTGAGGAGCCCTTAGTGGCCATGATAAGTGAGATTAATATTGTTGGTGATTCAAAAGGTTGGTGGGTAGATTCTGGGGCCACTAGGCATGTATGTTATGACAAAGATTGGTTTAAAGGGTATACACCCTATGAGAAACCTAGAGACATAATGCTTTGTGATTCCCATACTACTCAAATTTTGGGTGAAGGTAATGTAGAATTAAATTTTACTTCTGGTCGTACTCTCACTCTTAAGAATATTCTTTACACTCCTAAGATGAGAAAGAATTTAATGTCTGCATTTCTACTTAACAAAGCGGGGTTTAAACAGACCATTGAGTCTGACCAATATGTTTTTACTAAAGGAGGGACTTTTGTAGGCAAAGGGTATGCTTGTGATGGAATGTTTAAGTTGAATCTTGATATGAATAATATGTCTTCGAATTCTGTTTACATGATTTCTTCTATTAATTTTTGGCATGAACGTTTGTGTCATATAAATGATAAATATGTGCGAAAAATGAGTAATTTAGGATTGATACCTAATATTGATGGTAATTTTGAAAAATGTGAATTTTGTAGCATGTCAAAGATTACAAAAAGGCCTCATCATGTTGTTGTGAGAAATTCTGAGAAATTGGATTTAATTCATACGGACATTTGTGAATTTGATGGTCATTTAACTCGTGATGGTTTTAGATATTTTATCACTTTTATAGATGATTTTTCAAAATTTACTTATGTGTATTTGTTGAAGAACAAGAGTGAAGCTTTTGAAAAATTGAAAATATTTTTGAATGAAGTTGAAAATCAATTTGGCAAGAAAATTAAACGTTTTCGTAGTGATAGAGGAGGTGAATATGATTCAAATGTGTTGGATGAATTTATTAAAAAATGTGGTATTGTACATGAGGTAACACCTCCGTATTCACCTGCTTCTAATGGTGTTGCTGAACGTAAAAATAGAACGTTAATTTATTTGACGAATTCTATGTTGATGCATTCTGGCATTCCTTTGAATTTTTGGGGTGAAGCTGTTTTAACTGCGTGTTTTGTGCTAAATCGTATTCCTCATAAAAAATTGACCAAAACTCCTTTTGAGTTATGGAAAGATCATAAACCAAATTTGAATTTTTTGAGAGTATGGGGTTGTTTAGCATATGTAAAACATGTAGACCCAAAAAGGTCTAAGTTGGGCTCTCAAGCTTCCACTTGTGTTTTTGTTGGTTATTCTTTAAATAGCATAACTTACAGATTTTTTGATATTAACAATAAAGTAATTATTGAATCAAGTGATGCTATGTTTCATGAAAATAAATTTCCTTATAAACTAAGAAATAGTGGGGGTCAAGAAATTATAAAACCAAATATTTCTATTCCAAGCTCTTCTTACCAAGAAAATGATATTCAAAATGAAATAGAACCAAGAAGAAGTAAGAGAGCTAGAATAGAAAGAGACTTTGGCACAGATTTTTTAGTTTATAATGTTGAAGATAATCCTTTATCTTTAATTGAAGCTTTAGCATCACCGGATTCAATTTTTTGTAAGGAAGCCATTCATGATGAGATGGAATCTCTCATTTCTAACAAAACTTGGAAGTTGTGTGATTTACCTAGTGGATGTAAACAAATGGTTGTAAGTGGGTTCTTCGTAAGAAGTTAAAACCCGATGGTTCAATTGATAAGTATAAAGCTAGATTAGTAGCTAAGGGGTATACTCAAAGAGAGGATTTGGATTTCTTTGATACTTTTTCTCCGGTTGCTAGAATTACATCTATTAGATTTTTGATTGCTATTGCTTCTATCCATGATTTAATTATTCATCAAATGGATGTGAAAACGGCTTTTCTAAATGGTGATTTAGATGAAGAGATATATATGGAGCAACCCCAAGGTTTTGTTGTAGAAGGACAAGAAAACAAAGTATGTAAACTGACAAAATCTTTATATGGCTTGAAACAAGCTCCTAAGCAATGGCATGAAAAATTTGATATGTGCATGCTTGAAAATGGTTTCAAAGCTAGTGAATGTGATAAATGCATATATTATAAATCTTTTGAGAATGATCATGTTATTATTAGCTTGTATGTGGATGATGTTGGGAAATCACAGAGGGAGCGCAGCGGAAGAAATTAAAAATTTTGGACTAAAACGCAAATAAAACTAAAGGCTAACTCTGTGATTCCTTCCAGGATCCACTAACTATGTTTATACCAGATTAGAAAAGATGTTTACCTAGTTTTGATCGGTGACTTATCGTATTCGCGAATTTGAGAAGTCCACAGAGTGTCCTTCCTCTACCAGTAATCCACACGAGCAGTTTGGCAGATGCCTAGGTGCTAGCCTCCTTCACTTCTTCCCAAGTGAA
>QANZ01030519.1:100655-112806 GCA_003254925.1 Chamaecrista fasciculata | reverse complement strand
GAGAGAAGTCGATTTTCTTCTAAGGAGTTAGAAGAGTTATCGAAAGTTGTGGGTTCTACGGGTTTGAAGACAACAATAGAACAAAAGGAGTTTTGTTGCTGATTGTTGATCTGTGGCGCCATCCACCTGGAGTTCAGAGAAAGAGTTCCTGAATTCAGAATCTGTAGATTGGATCCCGAGTCTCTTTGGAGAAAGAGGCGTGGAGGCTAGCACCTCGTGTTCGGGAAACTGTTCGTGTGGATCACCGGTAGAGGAAGGACGTGGAGACGGACTTCTAGACTCACCAGTATCACCAATCCGATTGAAAGCCTGAGGTATAACACTTTTCATATCTGGTTTTAAATTTCAGCTAGCGGATCTCAGGGTGGTTTTTCCTCGGGGGCGCAAGTTTTTTTTAATTTGCGTTTCTTCCGCTGCGTGTTTCCCTGGGGAATCTCCAACAGGAGCAACCTGGGGGATTTGTGCTTCCTGGTAATGAAAAGAAAGTGTGTCGATTGATTAAATCTTTATATGGATTAAAACAAGCACCAAAACAATGGCATGAAAAGTTTGATAAAGTAATATTATCAAATGGTTTCAATCATAATGGAGCAGATAGGTGCATTTACTCTAAGTTCACAAAAAATTAAGGTGTGATAATATGTCTATATGTTGATGACATGTTAATCATAGGTACCAACATGCAAGGTATTAAGGATACTAAGAAGTATTTGTCTTCTCAGTTTAAAATGAAAGATTGGGAGAAGTTGATACTATCTTAGGAATTAAAGTTAAAAAATGTAATGGAGGTTTTACTTTAAATCAAACACATTACATTGACAAGCTTCTAACTAAGTTTAATCATTTGGGTATTAAAGAATATAATACGCCATATGATGTATCTGAAAAGTTGGTTGAAAACTCGGGTAGATCAATTACTCAATTAGACTATGCCAGTGCAATTGGTAGTTTAATGTATGCAATGCATTGCACTAGACCTGATATAGCTTTTGCTGTTGGGAAACTGTCCAGATACACACATAATCCTAGTAGTGATCATTGGAAAGCAATAGGACGAATTTTTGGTTATCTTAAAAGAACAAAGTCCTATGCATTGTCTTATAATAAGTTTCCTTCAGTTTTAGAAGGTTACTGTGATGCTAGTTGGATAACTAGTGTAAGTGACAATAAGTCAACATCCGGTTGGATATTTACTTTGGGTGGAGGAGCTATTTCATGGGCTTCTAAAAAACAGACTTGTATCACTCATTCTACAATGGAGTCTGAATTTTTGGCTTTAGCAGCCGCAGGAAAAGAGGCAGAATGGTTGAGAAATTTGTTATTAGATATTGAGTTGTGGCCACAACCTATGCCAGTTGTTCTCTTGCATTGTGATAGTCAGGCAACTATGTCTAGAGCATTGAGTAAGATTTACAATGGTAAGTCAAGACATATACCCTTAAGACATGAATACATAAGACAACTACTTTCAGATGGGATCATCACTGTTGTCTATGTAAGGTCAAAAGTGTTAGGAATTGTGCCCTAGGGCCAATCCTCTTTTATATATGTTATGAACATATGGATTAATTTATAGAGATAAATTAATGGTTTTCACATTATTAGCATGTTTACTGTGATTACGTCCATGATTAATTATAAGATAATTAATCTAAATCTGTCCCTGATCGATTGTTTTCGTGGGAGCGAAAATGAACTAAGATCAGCATGACCTCGGTGCATAGGGATGCACGCACTAGATGCTGGAACGAGAGTCATGGTGCAATTACGTAAGGGGTTACGAGTTGCTGGACTGACCCGGAGAGTCCTGCATGGGTTTAGTCATCAGCTTGCCTCTCTTGTACGCCTGTCACGACGCCTTAGACCTGAGGTCATCATTATTCCGGCGTTGCAGTTGTCAGACTTTGGCTTAGTCTAACGTTGCCCGTAGCAGGGTAGCCATAAGGGCTAAGTACGGGTTTGGTTGATTGCCGTGCTGAGGAATGTGGACTGACCAAAATTGGGATTTTGTTCCCCATTAAATTGGGAGATATCTTACTGGCGCCCTCGATGAGTCTGTCCAGGAAATGCATGGCCATGCTAGATATTGGGACTTACTCAAGGAGATCGAGAAAGTAAAGGTTTGGATCATGGATGACTTTCCTGTGCCTGATCCATAACCAAGATATCGCAGAACAATAGGGTCGGTGCCAAGGAGGTACGAAGGTTAAAATCGGTTTTGGTAACAAACGATCACTCACGTGTTTTGGGTAGTCGCGATGGCTTGCTAGAGTCCGCTCACGACTTGTAGGACATAGGGATGACCTACTGCCAACTTCACGTGGGGCCTGCTGGGTCACACACGAGCAGGATTAGAACACACTTTATAAGGGACACGAATTAGGGTAATTCGTGGGTCACTCCGTGGCCTAATTTAAGACACAGAGGAAATGTCTGGGACATTATGTCTTGTCTTAAATTTTCTACAGTTTAAATAATTGTTAAATGATTAATAGAGATTAATTATTTACAATTTAAATATTAGGAATAATAAATCAAATAATTCCTAAAAGTTAGGAGATTATTGATTTATAAAATTCCCTAATATTGGCATAGAGGGTGGCGCCTCATTTTTAGGTGATTTAATTAATAAAAATGTTTTATTAATTTAAGTCATGAATTTGAATTTGAATTTGAGATTCAAGATTTGAATTAAGATATTGGGGTAATATTTTAATTCAATAAAGAATTTAAATTCAGAATTCAAATTTTGAATTAAAGATATTATTGTAATATTTTAATTCAAAAACATTGGAATAAAATAAGTTGGTTATGACTTCCTAATTTTTAGGAGTTATTTTTGATTTATAAAATTCCAATAAATTAAAGGAACTAGGCGCCTATCTCATGTGGGTCCCATTGGGAGATTTGATCTTCAATTTGATTCTATGAGATAGGGATTTGAATTTGAATTAAAATATTATGGTAATATTTTAATTAGATATTCAAGTCTTAAAGATATGATATTATTGTAATATCATGATTTTATATTTATAAAATTACCATAATTTTGGTAATTATATAGATCAAAAGTCGCCTAGCTGAAAAACAAGTCATGCACTTTTGTGAAAAACCCTAGCTCTTGTGAGAAGTCGAAATTCATCATTGTAGAGAGAGAAATTTCGCCACCCACCTTCCTAGAGAGAGAAGTCGATTTTCTTCTAAGGGGTTAGGAGAGAAATCGAAGTTGTGGCGGTTCTTGAGAGAAGAAGAACAAAAGGAGTTTTGTTGTTGTCTTCTGCTCTATTGCGCCACCTAGCCTGAATTCAGAGAAGGAGTTCCTGAGTTCAAAAGCTGTAGATTCAATCCCGAGTTTCTTTGGAGAAAGAAGCAAGGAGGCTAGCACCTCGTGTTCGGGAAACTGTTCGTGTGGATTACCGGTGGAGGAAGGACGTGGAAACGGACTTCTAGACTCGCCAAGTACAACCATCCGATTGAAAGCTTGAGGTATAACACTTTTCATATCTGGTTTTAAATTCAACTAGCGGATCTCAGGGTGGGTTTTCCTGGGGAGCGCAAGTTTTTTTTGTTATACGTTTTTGCTTCCGCTGCGTGTTTTCCCCGGGATTTCCCAACAAAAAGACAATCTTGCTGACCCATTGACTAAAGGACTCCCGAGAGATTTAGTTGATAGTACTAGTAGAGTCATGGGTTTGAAGAAACTATGAAATATATCACTCATAATAGATACCTTACTTTTGTTATTGCTATGCAATTCTAAAAGTTCAAAAGGTTACAACAAGTTATGATTAGTGATAGTTATTAAGTGCTTGAGTTTTAAAAGTACTTATGAACAAGAGGATGAGCATTATAAATACTCTTAATGAAGTAACAGACTTCAGAATAAGAACTAAAGAAGTCCATACAAAGGACTTGATTAAATCTTCACCTAAATAAACACATGAAGTGGTGCGGCTTTAATCAAAGTTTGGATTTAAAACTTTGTAAGTGTTTATAGAAACAGGAAGTAGCACAAGGCCATATATAGTGCTAAGTTTTACATTGAACACATTAGCATTTAATTTAAGTATTTATGTGTATTTATACATCCGCTTTGTCATTTAATGGATTGAAGTTTAATAGATCATTCTAACTCAATTCAGACAAAGTTTGATGTATTTATACAAGTAGTAGGTTTAAATCGAAAGATACCTCCTATATGCATAAATTCTTAAATTAAATAAATTACTAACTAAGTGGGGGATTGTTAGTATAGTTAGTAATTAAAGTCCCACATTGGATAAGTTATAGAATTGAGAAGGGTATATAAATGATTGTTAAGTCATTCATAATTATTGAATTATATATATATATATGTGTGTCAAAGATGGGCACTTGGGGCAATAATTAATTAATTCGAATTATCAACAGAGAAGTGCACATTCATGAACAGTCATGAACATTCATTATTTACAAAGAATTCAGTTTAATCCTGAAGAGACATGATTGTTCACTTTTAAACAGATATGAATGTTCATTTATGAAAGGTTGTAACCTGTTATTTATGTTAGAATTTGAAAGGTTGTATCTGTTCAGATTTTTCCTATAAATAACACTTCTTCTCAAAAAAACAGAGCATCTCATGTTCAACTTATCTCTCTCTATTTTGTGTTCAGAAGGTGTTATAGTATTGCTGGCTATAACACCAGGCTTTGTAAATCCTGGAGGAAATCTGACATAAACACCCAGCAACATATAAATAGTGGGGGCTTAATTTTCTTAAGGACAGTGACCACACTATCAAAGCCTACTCTGTTTTTCATATTCTGTCAAAAGCCTACTATATTCTTTTAACTGGAACGCATTAATATTTCCTTTCTCAGCAAAAGGCATTAATAAATCTACCAAAAGAAAAGGCATTAAATTAAATTCTCTCTCTTCCCATAAAAGAGTTTGTTATATACTTATATATATTAATGTATTTTGTTTTTATATGATTAATATCCCTTCTCCTAATGATTAGCTTTTAGTGTGCATTTTTAGTGTTTTACACGTGATGAGAATACTTCTTATTTACAGTAAATATTTTTATAAATTATATTAAAGTTATATGATTTTTTAAAAAATATTTTTATAAAATCTAATGATGAAATACATGTGATACACAAATCTTAGATAATCAATTATAGTAGAGAAATGTAAACACTATCTTCGATTTGGGCCAAAAAAAATTATTTTTTAAGTATGATTTAATAGTAAATAATTCCTTAACTTCTAAATTTGGTAAATAGTTTCTTTAATTATGATCTAATATTATAAATAAACCCGTAAACTATTAAATCTAACAAATATCCTTCTTTATCTATAATTTAGTTATAAATGCCCTCGAAAATTATAAATTTTACCAAATAATCTCTTGAACTTTTATAATATTTTATTTAATTCTATTTTTATATGTAGGTCTCACATAATATTTATAGAATCACTTTTTGGGTCAAATATAACTTTATTTATTTACTGACGGTTTTGATTAGATAGAAAAAGAACTCATAAAAAAATAATATGTATGTAACTTCGAATTTGTTATAATCGAACTTGAAATAAGAGAGAAATAATCAGTTTTGCTCATTTGACTATAAAATGAGCGGTTCACTTTCAAAAATTATTTTAACTTTATTTATTAATAGTCTCAATTAGACAAAGAAAATGCTTGTCAAAAGTAATAAGTAGCTCGATAGTCAATATTCACCACATTTGAATTTGAAACTATAGAAATATGACCATATTCAACTAAGGAGTGAAACTTTTTAAAAAGAATATAGAAGCAAAATTGTAAGAAAAGACGATAATGGGTCGAAATGCATTCTATCCCAAGATAAGAGACCAAAATTATAATTTGACCTTTTTGTTTAGTATAAGATTAAGCGCTGAAGAAAGAATCTTGTGAAAACAAGTATTTGATATATTATAATAAATATATACTCTGAATTTAATATATTATTATAATAAACGATGTGATCTCGTTTATTATAATAATATATTAAATTCAGAGTATATATTATAATATATACACTCGATCTAACGTAACATGCATGATAATATGATCTTAGCCAAATTATTTAAGATATTGAAAGTTGAAACTCTTTCCACTTAAACCAACACATTAATTAGTCACTTTTCCTTTTCTTTAGTTGACACTTGGTCGTTTTGTCGTAAGCCAACTTATATAGGATGATTCTACAATACCCCAAAGTTCAAACCAATATTCCTTCTTCCATTTATACACGTTTCGTGATTACAAAGTTAAATGGACTGGGTAAGAAAAAGACTGGGATCATTGAATCTCTCTCTCTCCTTGTCAGTGTGTGTCAAACATTAAAGTTTGAAATTTTTACGAGTAAACTCCCAAATTGGTCCCTGGATTATTAGGTCGCTCACAGATTGGTCCCTGATTTATGGAAATTGACAAATAGGTCCTCAAATTTTACTAATGTTAGTCAAATTGGTCCCCGAATCCGTAAACTGCTGACGTGGCACGTTAAGTACCACGTCAGCAGTTGGAAAACTGAAAAAAAAAAAACGCTAATTATGTGTGCCACATCAGCATTAATAATAAAAAAATATTTCATTCAAAATTCAAATAGGTCCCTGAGTTATATTTTTATCTCATTATTCTCAATTTCCCCTCTTTTTCATCATCTTCATTCATTTTAGTCCCAAATCCTCAAAATAAAATTGTAAAGTGTCCCAAAACTCTTCCAAACATTCCAGTTTAGTCCTTAAAAGTATTAAAAACCCCAAAACCTAAACCCTAAACCCCAAACCTTAAACCCTAAACCCTAAAATCCTAAACCCCAAACCCTAAAACCCCAAACCCTAAACCCTAAACCCTAAAACCCTAAAATCCTAAAATTGTAAAGTGTCTCAAAATTTTTCTAAACATTTCAGTGACAATGATTTGCCATAATTAAAGTGAAGTGTAAAAGAAAAAGAAAATTTAAATCATTTTACCAAAACCAAACCCAAAAAAAAAATTCCTTTTCTACATACTGAAATTAAAGCATGATTAACGAACCAACCACATACAATACTAAATAATGGTTCTTGCAAATATGTAGTATGACACACAAATTTTTATAAAAATAATATATAAACAAACAATTGGCTCAGCTCCCAGATTAGTGTATTAAAATTATCCAGCACCTTTCTATCTAACTCATCATCATCATTCGCAAGATCCACTTATAAATAGGAAAGAATCAAAATGATAATCATAGATTTCCAGCCAAGCACTTTGGATTTATGGAAGACAATCCTCATATATATACGCAAGATCCACTAAAGTCCATCTCCTATATTAATTGATCTATCCCATGCACAATCCTAACATACGTTCCTGTATTAATTATCCATGTGATTGCTTCTAAAGTTCTCTTCTACCTCTATGCCTTTAGACCACAGAAAGTGAAACTATGGTTTAAGAAATCATAATTGTTGTGGACTTTGGGCCAATATTTTCAAATTCACTGTGTCACTGAAACTTAATAAACATATTCACCGTGTCACTGAAATTTAATTAGCATTTCCTTTATTAGCACTTACCCAACATTAATAAGTAGGTAGAAACTAATGAGAATGCATAAGTCTATGACAGTGCTGAACAGTATCAAAACCAATGAATTATTTAAACAACTACAGAATACAATACTTACAGGAAGGGTTTCCCATATTGCTTCATCGCTTTCATCATCTCCAGGCATCAAAGCTCTACACATCCTACGTAATAACATGTATTTTATCACTAAAGCAAGAACATAAATAGAGTATACTCGCAACTTTCAAATAATATAGTTGATTAACAACGCACAGAAACATGCAATGTCATAACCATCAAATTATCAACAATTTAAATACTTCTCAACCATCAAAATAATGTTTTAGAAAATAGATAAAAACAAAAGGGTTACTTTTATTAATCCTTTAATAATACTTAATGACTGTCATAATTTTGTACATATCTCTTTCATAGCAGTCTCAACAATTATTACAGAATTACAACAGAGAACACTAAATTGGTTGGTTGATTTATGCAGGTCTCTCAATAACTAAAAGTGTACACAATTCTAATATATTGATGGAATAATACCTTACCTGATGTTATCAATCAAAATTTCCAATTGGAAAGCTGGTAGGGGTAAGAAGACAATCTTTGAATTAACCATTGCATCATGAAATGCATAATAGTTTAAATTCATGCATCTTGAAATCAAGAAAATCTTAAAATAGAGCAGTTATCTTGATATTATAAAAACAGGGCTCAACACCACAAATATGGCAATGCAGAGAAAGTTACGTTATGTTAAATTATAAGTTTAATTTTAAGCTAAATATAAGCTAAATATCACCTAATCCACTCTAAAAACTATAAGTATTGCGTAGCCAGTTCCAATATCTTTTCCCAAAGAAATGAAAACCTAATAAATAGCACATGTAAATTTTGCAGAAAATCATTGGCAGGACAGAGTTTTTTCACCAAAGAGAAAAATCAAAATGCATTGAACCATTAGTATATTCTCAAACTCTTATTCACCATATATTAACATTTCACAAATAACTTCAGATATTTAATCAGAGGGATCCAGTCAGTAAACTAAGTATAAATATTCCAAATCTTAATGTTTTACTTGATTATAGAGACACTCACTTGATCTTCTTCCTTGTTTTCCATCCACCACCTCTAGTTTGACCTGTAAACATGAACAGGCTTAGTTTGACCTATTATGTGACATCTATCCATGACCTCTAAGATGTAAAGAAACTTTCATTTTGTGTGGTTGTTGCCAAATTTTAAAGCAGTATAGAAAAGCCTTTCAAGTGGAAGAGGTGAATCCCCTGATTGAAATGCAATGGAAGTCTTCTAAATTATGCATCAATTATGTATAGTTAAATTTCTGCAGGAGTCATATAATGTTTAGTCACCTTATGTAGTTACCTTAATTGGTAAGAAAAGATTACTCATATAATGCTTATCAATAATTTGGGTTTGATTCTTCTGAAGAGTTTTCTCTGAGAAAAATCCAAAAAGCAGATTGCTAATATATAAAGGTGCCCCATAACTCAAAAGGAAATCAAAGGATGCCCTTACTCTCTTAACCAATAATGTGTGTGTATATATATACTAAATGCATAAACTCCCCATGAACTTTGAAAATTGACCAAAAATCTCTTGAACTTTTGGTTGTGTGCAAAAGACTCCTTTTGTTAGGATTTTCATTAAAAAAAATCAAGGTTTATAGTAATTTTATAATTGTTGTTGCATTTCTTCAAAAAGTTATCATATAAGAGCATACAAAAAAAATTTGTGCCCCAATTAAATAATGAAATTTATCAGACCACCTAACCTTATGATGAAAAATCTATTGAAGTTCATACTCAAAATAATATGAAGCTTCTATTATCACACATAGCCAAACTTCTAATCTAGAACTGACCTAGCCAAACTTCTACTTGATAAAAACCGAAGAAAGTTTGAGGTTAGCTCATGCCAAACTTTCAAACACAGAGTATCTATATGTAATCAGTTTACTAAACCTCTTCACTCTCCAGAGGGCAAAATAAAAATTTTACCATCTGAACTTAAACAGATACTAACCTCAAACTGTTCCAAGTTGACATAGGCTCTATCTTCAAGCTTCTTTCTCATTGTTCCAACAGTTTATAGTTAAAAGACATCACTGTGAAGGAAGACAAAAGAAGTCAAATGAATATAAAATATAAAAAGACTGTTCAGTTAAACTTATTAAATGACAAAAGGAAGACATTAGAAATTTCCACTTACAGAGCTAAGACTGGGTTGCCTTTTCAAATCAAAATATTACAAACCAAAACATTCTTTCTAAATGGAATGAACTATAAACATTGAACTCTCTTTTTAATTATTGTTGTGCACCCATGTTCAATTTGACATGTAAAAACCAAATTAGTAATTAAGATATCTCCTTCTGCTCACTGAAAAATAGTTGCCCCACTCCTTATCCATGTAGTGCTGATTTTTGTTTAATCATCTGCTATGGCACCAAAATTATGAAAAAAAAATAAGGAAAAAAAAAACACATACTTTAACATCGCTTAGAACCTAAAATTGTGAGTTTTCACTGGTGAAATTCGAGTTTCTGAGCTAAAATGACAGGGAGACATAAAACTTTACTTGCTTGCCTTCACGAACGACTTCCTCTTTTTGAATCATCTCCGAATCCTTTATGTCTTTTTTTTCCAAGTGAAGCCTTACATGATTTGTCTGCACAACAGAAAATGCTGGAAGATTCATTGCTATTATAGAAAAAGGAAGGTAGAAATTGAGTCACTACCACATTCTTTTGTTATGATACTAATAAGCTACCTCATAGTATCATTTCCTCCATCTTATAAGTTGACAAATGAGAAAAAAAAATGCAGGATATGAATTACATCAAAGTTCAAACATTTACCAGCTTCACTTCATTCTTCTTTGCAGTTGGAATTGTGTTCTTCAAAAGGAGAAATCAATAATTAGCGTAATTATTCAATAACCAAGATTGAGAAAGAGTACAAATCAAGCATGCAATTCCAAAGAAATGTGATGGTAATTAAAATGAGCTCAAATCACCTTAGTTATATTATAGACTTTAAATTAGTAAGAAAATAAAACTTTGACAGACAGAGAGAAACAAACATGCCCACTTGTGAAATAAAAGTGTACCAAACATTTCTTAACATAGCAGAAGACTTTTAGTCTTTGAAATTCAATCCATTTATATACCTGATACATTATAAGCATAAATATTTGTTTAGTCTATTACATTTGCGATCCAATTCAATTTCATCTTTAAGAGAACGCCAGTATATATCAGTATATGTCCTGCACAGCTACCACTAACAAACAAACAAACAAACCTCAAGGACACAATCATATTTCAAGTTTATAAGCAATTGAATTACAAATGATCTATGACCAAAGAAGAATCACAACATACAATATAAAAACCTTGGAGTCTTGAAGATAAAACTCTTTAAAAAAAGTCCTATGATCTACTAAACAAAACAATTATAGAAAAAAGACAAACATAAACCTCTTGAAAATCTAAATCAAACACAATAACAAATGTGAGAGATAACAAAAACCAAAATCAAGATTTAAAGAAAACAACTATAAAACCAACTTAACCAAAAATAAGGCTTCAAAATGGAACTTCCACATTTATGAAAAAAATAAAGTTAGCATTAACAAACTCAATAGGCTCAAGAGAACAAAATAAGAACTGAGAATTTCAAATTTAAGTTCATTTAGGCCTTTCTTCAAACACCTTAGAGGCACAAATATGAAGAAAAGGATTTATATCCAAACTAACTCTTTTAGTTAGGCACCTATTTTTTGGGATCAGATTTTTACCCTTTTTTTCTTTCAAATAAAGAGATAAGGAATTTAGTGGCAATTTGTTGACATAATCTCATATTTAAGTGTATTCCTTTGGGTAACGTGAATATATAGAATCAGAGAATCAAAAAATTATGATTTCTTCATAGTTCATAGTATCACGACAGCCAAATGACCATGAACAATGAGGGAAACGAATGCTCAAATTTATAAATCAATCAAAGTGACATTTTACAAACTTACCTCGGCACAGTGTTCATCAGAATCCAAATTGTCTACCTCCAAAGCAGAAAGCCAAGTCTTCAACAGTTTGTATTGTAAAACGAACGGAAAAACACACCTAGGGCTCGGAAATGCAGTGAATCACGGCGAATGCATAGGCGAATAGCCGAGAACAGAAACTCTGTTAATCAGCAATATGAAACAAAATGAAGGAGAAGTGAGGCAGAAGCTTACCCGGCAAACAGATGCGACGGCGGCTGGAATCGAAGACAAAGATGACCGGAACTCTGGAAATTTGAGGTGAATCGCAGCGTTGAGATGAGAAGAGCGTTGGATGTGGCGAAGAGGAAGAGAATTTTTTCTTCAGAGTGGCCAAATGACGAAGCAGGTGGGGAAGAGAATGGGTATGTGAGGATGATGAAATGGGTATTTGAAATTTGAATTGGAGAATGGGGTGAAACGTGAATTGAAGAAAAGAATTTGTGGTGAAAAAGAAAAGCGAATTTGAAATTTGAATTGAATTGAATTGAAAAAAAA
>QANZ01030519.1:87389-98469 GCA_003254925.1 Chamaecrista fasciculata | reverse complement strand
CCATAAGAGGATTGGAGGAGGCCCGAGCTTGGTTCTACACTTAGGGAGTTTTACTTTACTCTTTTCATCGTTTTATATTAGGGTTTGAGTTTTTCTTGGTTAGAGAACTTGTAATTCTGATATTGATTATGAATTTGAGATTGGATTTTGGATTCTGATATGTATTGATTATTCTTGTCTTGATTATGATCCGTTCGGATACGTTGTAGTTGGTTTGACTAATAATTGGGATAAGTTTCTCTTTGATAACTTAGTCTGAGTTATAGAGTTGCCTGAATTCTTGATTTTATCTCGCCATTAGCTTCATTGAAGTGATTATCTTGGTTATGTTTATAATTGAGTTAATTGCTATGTTTAACGGTAGTGGACAACTTTAGTAAATGGTTTGTGAAGTAATTACTCCGATCTTTATAAGCTAGGAAGGCCGAATTCAATTCCTCTTTGGGCGTTTCCATCAATAAGTGTGTCTTATCTATCTTTATCGCTTTTGTTTATCTTTTGCTTATTAATCAAAAACCCCAAAAATATTATTGCTTTATTTAATTATTGTTTTAGGTCTTAGACAAACAATCAAAGAACATTTTCTTCGCTTTTACCCGATTGGTGATAACTTGGTATCGTTTACAATTAAACCTTGCACAAAAGTTCCTCGAGAGATCGACTCGGATTGCACCACTATAGTGCATTAATTCTGGTATTTTTGGCCACCTAACGACGGGTGCGGTCAGGGGTTGAGGCATAATCGGTAATGGCGGAGAATCTGGAAGATTTCCTGTAGGTCATCCAGGTGGTCGCCGCCAGCCTTCGTTTCGACAACCATGTCGTCAACGTAGACTTCGATGTTCTTTCCGATGTTGTCCTTGAAGAATCTGTCCATCATACGTTGGTACGTGGCGCCTGCATTCTTCAAGCCGAAGGGCATGACGTTGTAACAGTAGATGCCCTGTTCAGTGATGAAGGCCGTCTTGTCGACGTCCTTGGGATTCATCTTGATCTGGTTGTAACCCGAGAAGGCATCGAGGAAGCTCAAGGTGGCGTACCCGCAGGTGTTGTCCACCAACTTGTCGATGCTGGGGAGTGGATGAAGGTCCTTGGGGGTCGCCTTATTGAGGTCCGTGAAATCCACGCACATCCGCCACTTGCCGTTGGGCTTGGGGACAAGGACGACGTTGGACAACCAGGTAGGGTACTTGGTTTCCCGAATGAACCCGGCCGCCAGTAGTTTGTTTACTTCATCTTTGGCGGCGAGCTGCCGCTCTAGCCCCAGGACTCGCTTCTTCTGAAAGACTCCCGGGCGGTCGTCAACATCCAAGGAATGCATGACCAGCTGGGGGTCGACGCCAGGCATGTCCGACGCGGACCACGCGAGAATGTCGCCGTTGGCGAGTAGGAAGTCAGATAGCCTGGCTTGTTCTTGGGCGGGTAGATCCGCAGAGGTGCTCACTGTTCGCTCCGGGTGTCCGGGGAAGTGAATTTGGACGAGCGTGTCCGAAGGTTTGGGGCGTGTGCCCTCGACCTAAGACGTGAGACAAGATGCGTATAAGTAAAGAGATCTTGTAATGGAAAATGATTTCATTGAATAAATGATTTCATTAATGTAAAAAAGGGCGTCCGCCATGTGTAGGTCGGAGCGTACATTGAAATGACAAAAGGGGGGCCTTAAGCGTTTTGGAGGAAGGGGAAACTGAAACATAACAGACATAAAAATAGAAAACAACTAATCTTAAGGCCGGGCGGCTAGTCCACCCATTAGAATTAGCTGCTAAATCAAGGAGCGTCAGCCACTGGTGTGGGATACCTCATCGCGGAGGTCCGTGATTTCTGACGTGCCCATGTCTGTGTCCTTCCCGGCGGGCTCCGGGGGAGGAGAGTCTGGCGTCCCTTCCATGAACTGGTGGGTCTGGTACCCGGGATCGATCATTACGCGAGCCAGGCTTGTGGCGTAGCAGCGGCGACCCTCAAGTTGATCGCCCCGAATACTCGCAGTTCCCCAGCGGGTAGGGAATTTCATGAGTAGGTGAGCAGTGGAGATTACTGCTCTGAAGGCGTTGAGGCTGGAGCGCCCAAGGATTGCGTTGTATGCAGATGGCGCGGCTACAACGATGAAACTGGCATAGGTGGCTGCCATCCTGGGCAGGTCGCCATCACCCTCGAGGGTGAGCTTGGTTTCGAGAACCCCTTCGGCAGGCGTCCTGGTCCCGGCGAAGCCGATCAGCGGCTCATTGAAAGGCTTGAGGGCGCTCAAGGGGATGCCCAGGTGCTCGAAGGCGTGGAAGTAGAGGATGTCCGAGGAGGACCCTTGATCCACCAGTATGCGCCGTACGTCAATCTCACCTATGCGCGCCGTGATGACCATGGGCTCGTCATACTCAACGGGCTTCAGCTCATCGTGGGTGAAGGTGATAGGCGCGTGGATGTCTTCGTGGGAGCGTTTGATGCTCGTGTAGTGCATACACATGATGGACCGCATGATGCTCTTGCGGTTATGGGGGGTCTTATGCCTGTGTATCCCCCCGGAGATAGTGTTTATTACGTTGCGGGCGGGCGTCTCAGAGTGCTTTGAGCCGCCACTCCAGCTCTCAGTGACCTTCCTGTTCTTCTGGTGGGAGGCGTCCCCATCAGACTCTGGCCGTTTCTTCTGTTTATATTCGGCCAGGTGGCCGTCGCGGATCAGCTGTTCGATTGCATCTTTCAAGGAGATGCATTCGTCCGTCGTGTGGCCATAGCCGTTATGATATCGGCAGTGCTTGCTCGTGTCTCGCAGGCGGCCGGTCTTGACCGGGAGGGGCCTAGCTACCGGGAAGAAGTCGAGGGATCCACAGGCGCGCAAACTCTCCGACCTAGAGACGGTGAGGATGTGGTAGGTCGGGAATTTGCCCGTGAAGGGCGTGCGCTGGGCTCCTGGTGATGAGCTGGAAGGGCGATCGTGCCTCTTCCACTTTCTGCTACCGTTCCCATTGGCGGTCTGGGTCCGGGTGCTTGTCTGGCTGTTCTGCATGTCCTTCAGTTTACTGAAGCGGCTCTTGGAGGCGACCTGGTTGTCCTCCTTGAGAATGAAATCGCGGACTTGCTTCAGCAACGCGTCCAGGGTCTTTGGGTTGGCGAGCGCCAACTCGTTAGAAACGTTCCCTGGGCGTAGGCCCTGCTTGAAGGCGTGGATGGCCACGCTGTCTTCCAGGTCCTCCACTTCGTGGCAGCGCTCGGAGAAACGCTTAAGGAAGTCCCTGAGGCTCTCGCTGGAGCCTTGAATGAGGTCTGCCATGACCGTTGATGGTTTTTTGTAAACAATACTGGTGGCGAAGCGCTTAAGAAAGGCGACCTCCAGTTCATCAAAGTTGTGGATTGAGTAGTCTGGTAGGCGGGCGTACCAGTGGAGTCCTTTTGGACCAAGTGTAGTGGGAAAGAGCTTGCACTTCTTTCCTTCCGTGAGAGAGGCCAGCTAAATGTTCGCGTGGAACGCCTTTAAATGCAGGTTTGGGTCTGTAGTTGGCTCGTAGGGCACCATCTTGACGGGCATCTTGAAGCCCTGTGGTACGATATCACGCTGGATGGACACGACGAACGGTCCCTTCTGAGGAATGAAGGTACCCGGCTCGTCCTCGAAACCAGCAGCTGGCGCGTTTTCCTGGGCCGAACCAGCCGTTGTGTTACGGCGACTGGGATTCGACCCCTGAGGCGTGCTGTGAACAGAGAGGCTCTGGAATTCGCGACGAAGAGATTCCGTCTGCTCCTTCATCATGCCACGGAAGATGGACATGATGTCCATAGCCTGGAAAGTTTGGCCCGTGGTGCTCATCTCGGTCGTAGGTGGTGCTACTCGAGAGGGTGCTCCCTCTTCCCGATGTTCCTCCTGTTCCTGGTCCTCCTGAGAGCCAGGGGCGTGCTCCTGGGAATCAGAGGGGTCATCCAAAAGGGGATCGCGAGGGGAGTCGTTATGGGCCATAGCAAAGTGGAGATCACCTAGTTCAACAAGGTAAACGTTGGTGAGTTAGCTTTTGTAAAGAAAAAAGCAATAGAGGACGAGCGTGAGAGCCCGCAAAGTTCAGCAGGTGAGGAGAAAGTCCCCACAGACGGCGCCAATGATAAACTAGAAAATGGTAGCACTTACCTAGTTCACCGGTTGTGGGCTGCAAGCGCCAAGAGTCGAACAAGAACCTGCAAGAGCTTCACAGGGGGGCCCTGCGAAGTGTACTCCGACGCTCAAGTTAGTAAGAGAGTGATAGGAGAGTAAGAGAATTCTGGAGTGTAAGAGTAGCTAACCTTGAACTGCTGAGATGGGCTCTATTTATAGAGCAGGGATGAGAGAGGTGGTCAGCGCGCGGGGCGGACCACGTGACCAGACACGATCTCCACCAGCGGAGATGGTGGAGACCGAGATTTGCGGAGCAAAGCAATCGTGGGTGATTGCGTGTTACTTCGGATGGCGGGCGTCAGGCAACTGGAGATCGTGGGTGTGAACAAGTCCGTAGCCCACGATCTCCCGCAGCGTGGATTGCGGGGCAAGGTAGTCGTGGATGACTACGTGTTATTTGGGGGGCGTGCGCCAAGACCCTGGATGGATCATGGCTGCCCTAACTGTGCAGAGGGCGCCCGATTGGCTCGAGGGCGCCTTGCAAGGTGTGGAGGGGAAAAGTGGCCCGGTTCGAGGGCCGTTTAGGCGTACGCTCAAATTGTGATGTATCACAAGTCCCTCCTTAAAGAAGCAGATGTGTGCGTCTGTTGCTGCCTCAGGCGGGCGCTCAGAGAGGGGAGCGATCGATGGAACCAACGTCGGGGGCATGCACGTAGGTTAGATGGGCGTTCGGAGATGAAGCCTTGGAGGTAAAGCCTTGGCGGCCAAGCCATGGCTGCAAGGCCTTGGTGGCAACCCTTGGCGGCGGCCTCCGGTGGCAACCTGGGAGGGAAGGCCTTGGAGGCGTACGCCCAAAATGTGCAGGAGTACTTGTCCCCCGCGGAGGAAACGGGAAAGGTCGAGCGTCCATAACGAGGAAAATGGATCGTTGAGATTTCCATGGCGGGCGGCCATGTGGTAGGTAGGGATATCCTATCAAGGACACGTGTCGCAACCCGGGAGGCGGAAATTTGAAAATTCAGAAATGCCTCGTATGCCGCGCTCGGGAGGGTATAAAAGGGCCAAAGGTAGCATCTTTTGCACTTTTGCCTGCTACAGCGATTTGAGGAGAGAGAAAAGAGAAAACGACGAGTTCAGCCGCCGAAATTGCATAGTCGTCGCCGGAGATCGGAGCGTTGTGAACGTGAAGGGGAATCGGTCCAAGCGAGAAGTTTTCTGGTGTGTTTTCCTGGCGATTTTGTATCGTTTTGCCTGGGTTAGGGTTTGACTGTGTGATAGTCCACTGTTCATTGTTGTTTCTGTTTTTGGTGAGTCCGTCGCGAGTGACGGCGAAAATGGGTTGGAGACTGGACCAGGATAGGTGTTGCCTGGTAGGGATGTGGTGGGTAATCGCTGTAGGGTGTGGGCTGTGTGTGAGAGACAGCGAAAATGGGTGTGGGTATGGATGTAGGGGGTTGAAGTTCTGGGTTTTTCTGGGTTTGCTGGGTTTGCTGTTCATCGTGTTCATGCCCCCCAATGAAGGATTTTTCTGGGTTTCCTAGGTTTGTGGGGCGGGCTCCCCGTGTGAGTGGGCCGGGCGGCAGTAGTACGGTGGAATGGGTTGGGTCATATGATGACACGTGTTCCCCTGTTTGCAGGTTGCCAAGAGTGCGAGAGTTGAGAATCAGGGCGAGCGCCTCAAATTGTTCAATTAAGCCAACCGAGTTTTCAGGTACCTCCTAATCCCTTGTGATCTTGAGTTTCTGGCGAGCGTTAGAGACCATGGTGGTCATTAGGGAGTTAGAAGAGGGTGAAGAACTGAGTAGGGTTAGTAGTTTGACTACACAGGGCAGTAGTTCTGTAGATTTGGAAGAGGTTCGTCGCTCGTTAGACGAAGTGGTGCTGCGGGCGGCTAGGTTGCTAGCGAAGAGGGAAAGCGACGCGGCGGGTGCTCGGAGCGTTTATAGGGGGAGTATGGATTTGGTGACCTTGGAACCATCGAACGCGTCGGAGGAGGAGCAAGTGCTGGAGCTCTCCGACCGGGAAGAGGATGAGCCAGCGATGCTGATGGAAGAGCCGACGGGCCCGCTGAGTGGATCGGCAGCCGAGGGGGAGCGCCTCATCATGGCCCGCGACGAGGTAACGTGGGACGCCGCGGAGGGGTTTGGGAACCCCGAAGTTAGGGCGACCAAGCGGCCGCCGGCGGAGCCATCAAGGTATGATAGCGAGGAGGATTTGGAGGCGGCCCAAGAGATGTACTTTGGGCCAGGCTCTGGCCGCGAGGCGAGCGGCATGGCCGTCGGCGTGTGGGACGGCAATAATTCGATGTGGTGGACTCATCGGCGAGGGTTCATCGTACATGAAGTGTTGTTGTGGGAGTGTAGCTCTGAACTGCCGCTCACCGATTTTGAGGTTGAAGTGCTGAATCACCTCAACTGCTGTCCAGCGCAATTGATGGCCAATGGCTGGAGGAGCTTAAAGTTTTTGCAGTATGCTGCTTGGTCAGTGGGCGTGGAGCTCACTGTAAGACTATTTTTATATTGGTTTGCTGTAAAACCCGGGGATAACGGGCGGGTGAACATTCAGAGGAAAGGGGGGAGCCTGAGTGGGTTTCCAGCAAGCATTAGCAACTGGAAGAACTGGAAAGACAGGTATCTCCCCGTTGTACAGAATGATGTGGAGCGCCCGTGGTGGGTGAGGGAGGAAGATGAGCGCCCGTTGTTTCCTGTGACGTGGTCGGATGCCATCACAGGGGTGAGCCCTATTAAGAGAGGGCATCTGAGCGAGGCGGAGCGACGGATGGATAGGCTCCTAACTTCGTTTTACCGAAATTATGAACAAACATGTAATATGTTAATTGATATTCGCTTTCTTCTGTTATGTGTGATGTGGTCGTTTGGGCTGCGCCTAACGAATTTGTTATTTGTTTTGCAGCGATGACTGAGGCGCATAGAAGGTCGGAAATCCAGGGCGCCGGGAGCTCGGCCGCGGCAGGCTGGGCGGAGAGGGGTGGAGGGCAGGGGCGTGCTCAGGGTAGGGCAACGGCTGGGATGCGGGCGCCGCCAGTTGCGCCTGGTGGGAGGCCGAGAGCTTCAGGGCCTTCGTCCCGCGCCCCAGCAGCTTCCGGGGGCGTGGGACAGGCGTCGGCGAGCCCGTCGAGGAGGAGAGCTGGGCCACCGCTTTTGGCAATTGGCGGGATGAGGCAGGCGGGTGGTCCGTCTGAGCGAGGGAGGAGGCCCGACGGGAAGGGGAAGGGCTCGGCGGGGGCATCCGAGAGGGAGGAGCCGCCAGCGAAAAGGGCGCGTCGCCGGTCCGGTAGATCCCGGGGTGTTTGTCCACTGGGATGATGAAGAGCTTGACCGCTTCATCAAGGTGAGCCACCCTGACGATGACGGGCCGAGAAACCCGCAGATGGATATGCCGGCCGCCAGGAGAGTGAACGAGAACGGGGAGGCCGAGTTTCCCTACTTGCCCTCGCAGCCAAGCAAGGGGAGGTTCTCGGGGATAGCTTCTATTCAGTCCCTCTACTCCAATGGCACCTACGAGTGGCATGACGCCCTGGTGGCCGATGCCTACAAGCGCCCGCCAGCAGACTATGCGGCAGCACACAGCATGATAGCGTCCGTGGCGTGTCACGCGGCGTAGACATTGTCGCACAACCTGGCGAAGGAGGTGGCCCGCCTGAGAGAGGAGGGGAGAGCGGCCGGTAGGGCCGAGCAGCTGAAAGCACTGGAAGCTGCTAGGGACAAGGCGCTGGAAGAGGCACAGGCCAGGCGGGCTCAAGTGAAGAAGCTGGAGGAAGAGAAGAAGAGGGAGAGGGAAAGGAGGAAGAAGGCGGACCAAGAGGCCGCGGAGGCGGTCCGGGAGGCGGGGGTGCAGCGGGGGGAGGCTGCGGCCGCGAGGGCAGAGCTGGAGGCTTACCAGGCGGGAGAGGCCCAGCGGATTGAACGCGCGCGTCGCGATGAACGCCGACAGTGGTATTGGTTCTATGTCCAAACCACGTCCCGGGGGTTTGAGAACTGCCGCAAGCAGCTGAACCTCTTGAACCCGGGGCTCAATGAGGCGGGTATCGACTACACCTTTGAGGTGCTTCCCGATGGTCGAGGCGAGGAAGAGATCCGGATGCGCGCGGGTGATGACGAGCCTGGCGAGCCAATGCCCGACCTGCCGGAGGACTGGACCATCCATGAGCTGGAGGTGGCGGAGGGGCGGTCACCGCTGAGACCGGGGGATGATGGTTATGTGCCGTCGGCGGACGTCCAGAGTACTGCGGGAAATGAGGCAGACGCCGAGCAGACAATGATAGTCCCGAATAGCGGGGGTGCGGAGGGCAGCGGCGAGCACGTTCCGGGAGCGGGCGGGCCGGTAATTCTGGATGACTAGGGCATCCTCTGATTTGTATTTTCTGGGGAGTGTTCCCCATTCTGAATTTGTATTTGGCGTGTGTGCCCCCTTTTTTTTTTTTTGAATTTGTATAGGGCGTGTGTGCCCTGTTGATGGATTTGATGGCCGTTTGGCCGGGATTGATGCGGGCCGTAAGGCCAATTTTAATTGTTTCGATAATTATAACTGTTGTTATGCTTTATCTGGTGTGTTTGATACTTGCGCAAGTGTATGTATGTGGGTGTGTGTCCGCCCAACTGAGTTGGCGACCGGACTGTTGGGCTAGCCAGCCAAGAGGTAATGGTCCAGCATGGCGTATGAGCAACTTCTCGGCTCATGGGCGCGCGGAGCGCCAGAAAGAAAGCGTGTGGAGGCGTCCCTCCGGCTTTCGAGCTCTTCATTGGAGCGTATGTTACGTGTAGTAAGTCGTTGTGGATTAGGCTGTGCCTAAGTAAGCGTAATCGAAACAAACGTGAATTTAAATGAATCGAGTAAATGGAAAAGAATGTCGTAGCTATATTAATGTAATATAATGGCGATCGTTACATGAAATGAGTAATTGCACGACGTAAAAGTGTACAAGAGATGACATCAATGCAAGAATACATAAAATTCTCAAAGCGTGATGTTGTTGACCGTGCGGTCGAGATACTTTCTGAGGCTCGCGACGTTCCATGGGTTTGGTAAGCGGCGGCCGTCTAACGTAGAAAGCATGTACGCGCCACCCAGGATAACTCTGATGACACGGTATGGGCCTTCCCAGTTGGGGTGTAACTTGCCGTGCGAACGGTTCAAGCGATCGTTGGCCACGTCGCGAAGAACGAGGTCGCCAACGTCAAAGGATCGATGTTTGACCCTTTTGTTGAAGTACTTCGCCATGCGCTCTTTGTAGGCGGCCTGGCGGATGCTGGCGATTTCGCGCACGTCCTCAAGTTCGTCTAAAGCGATTGCTCGACAGCCTCGGTTTGCCTCCTCATTGTAGTACAAGACTCTGTCGGAGAGAAAGGCGGTCTCGGCTGGGATCATGGCGGGCGACCCGTAGGTAAGGATGTAAGGTGCCTCGCCTGTAGACTCTTGAGGCGTGATACGGTAAGACCAGAGGACGGTTGGGAGCTCATCCGCCCAGCGGCCTTTGGCATTGTCGAGTTTGCGCTTCAACCCGTTCAGGATGATGCGGTTGGCGAGCTCGGTTTGCCCGTTGGTCGAGGGGTGCTCGNATGATGCGGTTGGCGAGCTCGGTTTGGCCGTTGGTCGAGGGATGCTCGACTTAAGTGTTGCCGAGGGAGATGTCATACTGGGCGCAGAAATCGCGGAAGGATTCACTGATGAATTGGCGGCCGTTGTCGCTGATGATTCGCTGCGGGACGCCAAAACGTGACAGTATGTTCTGCAAGACGAAAGTTTTCATCTGGGCAGAGCTAATCGACTTGACCGGTTCAGCCTCGATCCATTTTGTGAAAAGGTCGATCGCGACGATAAGGAATCGGCGCTGGCCTGTGGCGGTCGGGAATGGCCCGAGGATGTCGATCCCCCAAACGTCAAAGGGCCAAGGGGATTCCATTGGGCGCATGTCCTCACCCGGAATGTGGATGCGATTAGCGTGCTCTTGGCACTTTCGGCAGGTTTTCACCAGTGCTGTGGCGTCCCGAATGATCGTGGGCCAATAGTACCCCGAAATGAGTACTTTGTGTTTTAGTGTGAGCGCCGCCTGGTGTGAACTGCAGAGCCCTTCGTGGAGCTCCTCGAGGATGAGGCGCGCGTCATTTGGTCCCACGCATCTGAGGCAGGGCATGGAGTGACCTCGTCGGTAAAGGTCGTTCCCCTAGAGGAAGTAGTGGGCAGCCCGGCGTACAACTTTTCGGGCTTCGTTCCTGTCTGCCGGGAGGGTGCCATCCTGGATGTAGGACATGATGGGCGTTCGCCAATCAGTCGTTGTTGAGATAGCTAGGACCATAGGCTCCTCGATTGATGGGCGTTCTAAAGTGGTGCGAATGATGGAGGAACGACCCCGGGCGTTTGGCTTAGAGGCCAGTTTGGCTAAAGCATCCGCTCTGGTGTTCTTAGAACGCAGGATGTGCGAGAATTGGGCGGCCCGGATGTGATGGCGGAGGATGTACTTGGCCTTTTCCACGTACTTGAGGATAGTGGGCTCCTTGGCCTCGAAGTCTCCTTTCATGTGACTGACCACCAGCTGGGAGTCACTATAGACATGGATGTCCTGGGCGCCCATGCCCACGGCGAGCTCGAGGGCAGCGATGAGGGCTTCGTACTCGGCCTGATTGTTTGTGGCCGGGAAGCGTATGTCGATCGCCTGCTCGATACTGTAACCGTCAGGGATTCGACGATCACACCTGCGCCACGGAGCTTGGCGGACGAGGCCCCATCAACGTAGAGGTTCCACACGATGGGGGTAGGATTGGCGGGCGTCATCTCAGCGACGAAGTCAGCCAGGGCTTGGCCTTTGATGGCGCGTTGTGGTTCAAACGTCAGGCCGAATTCGGAGAGCTCGATCGACCAATTGACCAGGCGGCCTGCGATGTCGGGCTGATGAATGATTTGCCTCATGGGGCGGTCGGTGCGGACAATGATCACGTACTGTTGATAGTAGGGTCGCAGCTTTCTCGTGGAAACGAGTAGGGCGTACAC